>PVJC01015761.1:0-34615 GCA_004026665.1 Murina feae | reverse complement strand
GGACTGACAATTTTTGGGGGTTAAGGGTGTTGGGGATGCGTGAAGAGACTGGACAATAATTGTACACCTATGGATGAGGACAATGGGGGGGCAAGGTCAGAGGTTGGGGTGGGAATTGGGAGGAGGGGAGCTATGGGGGAAAAAAGAGGAACAACTGTAATAATCTGAACAATAAAAATAAATTAAAAAAAAAAAGAAGAAAAAAAAAGAAAAGAAAAAAAAAAACAAGTCTTTTCCTGTAAATTTTGTGCCTAAAATACTTAATGGGTTCTCTTCACTCCTTGGAGAAAGACCCAGCCTTTGACCCTGGCATAATCCATGTCAGCTCCTCGGATCAGGCTCTGCCCTCCAGCTATGCCCATCTGCCTTCTGCTCTGTAGAGATGCATGCTAGTGGACAGTTCTCTCTTCCATTGGCTCTGATAAGCACCCCTCTACCTTCCATTCTCAGTTTAATCTTCCTGTCCCAGGCAGATCTTGCAAACTTAGCATCATTAAGCACTCCCCCAGAGTGTCAGTTTAGCAATTCATAATGCATTCGCCTAATTCCTGGCTATACAGTAGAACACATGTGCCCAGAGTCCAGAGCCGGATCTGTTTGCCCACCGAGCACACTGCAGCAAGTTCTTAATAAACATCTGTAAATGAAGAAAGAGGGCTGCATGCAGCTGGCTGAGGCTGGCCTCTCCCTCACCCACCCTCCCATATCCATCCTCAAGGCTGCAGCATAAGACCCTGTCTCTCTTTAGCCTGCTCCTTATCCCAGAGTTCAAAACCAACCTGTTCCTAACCAGATCATCTGCTACCACCTCCCTCATTCAGACATTTTTAAATTTATTTTTTATTTCTGCAGCTCAGAGAACATTCTTCTTATTTCTCTGATGCTCCCACTCCAATTTATTCAGCCTATCTTCCACTAAGCTTTCTTTATTCCTTCTTAAGCTCTTCTCCTCTCTCTCTCTTCCTCCTCACCCAAGGGCCCCATGTTGCTCAGGTCTGAGCTCACCATGCCTGGATTTTGCCCAACTTTTACTCTTCTTTGTCTGATTTTTCCCTTTATCACCAATCTTCCCAACCTCTAATGAACTCCAAACCAGGTATCACTGCAGCAGCTTCCTTAAAACACCATTTCTACCATGTTGGGTCAGAACCTGCAATGGCTCTTGACTATGCCCAGCATGGAGCTCACTTTTTAGGTATTTAAAGCCCCTTTATTCAAAGTCAGTTCATCTCATTCTTGCCACTGTTCCTTTGCTCATGGCACATCCTCACCTGTAATGTACTCTGGTGTCATCTAGGGTCTCAGGCCCAGAGTTCTGCACTGATTAGCCCAGATGTTTGCTTTTAAAAATAATTTCTACTGTTCTGGTGTATGTTACTCAGCTTCACAGTTAACTAGGCTCCAGGTCATTTCCTACGTGCTAATTTTATGTCTCAAAGTAGACTGTAAGCTCCTTATGACAGAAATCATATTTCTTAAGTCTTTTTAAACTTTATTTTTATTATAGTAAAACTAGAGGTCTGGTTTTGCACTGGAGGGGTGGGGGTTGCCTCAGCCTGGCCTGCCCCCTCACAATTTGGTGGCATCAAGCACATTCATCATGTTGTACAACCATCACCATAGCTATTTCCAAACATTTTCATCTGTATCCATTAAGCAACAATCCCCAATTCCTCCCTCTTAGAGCTCCTGTAACCTCTAATTTATTTTGTGTCTCTAGATTTTGCCTGTTCTAGGTATTTCATATCAGTAGAATCATATCCTTTCTGTCCGGGTTTTTTCATTTACTGTAATGTGTTCAAGGTTCATCTCTGTTGTAGCATGTATCAGCACTTCATTTCTTTTTAAGGTTGAATAATATTCTACTATGTGGATATACCATGTTTTGCTTATTTATTCACTCATTGATGGATACTTGGCTTGCTTCCACTTTTTGGTAATTGTGAAAAATACTGTTAGGAGTATGATTTTACAAATATCTGTTTGAGTTCCTTTTTTCAGTTCTTTGGGGTACATTCCTGGGAGTGGAATTGCTGATCATATGGTAATTCTGTGTTTAATTTCTTGAGGAGTAGGAATCACATTTCTCACATTTGTATTTCTATATGGGGTCTAATACTGCTAGGGATGGAGTGGTGAGAAAATAGTGGGTAAATACTTAATATTAAATTAACTTAGTGGTAGCAAAAGGCAGTGGTCCAGAGCATGGACTCTTAAGTTGGGATGGTTGGGTTAGAACCAGTTGACATTGAGCAAATTACTGAAAGACCTCTCTTGCTTCAGTTTCCTCATCTTAGGGGAAAAATAGCAGCCCACTTCATCGGCTTGTGGCAAGCGTTAATGCATGTAAAGTGTACCTGCTGTTGTTCAATAATGGTTAAAAAATATTACTCATTTACCAAGATGTCAAGGGGATAGGTAATAAGATTCCTAACCCAGAGGCCTATAAGAAAACCAAGGCAAAAAGACCAATAAACAAGTATCCACAGGTAATTCCAATATTAATTCTTATTTTAGTTTTTGTTGCCTAATTTTTCTGCATGAAGGGTAGGAAGCCCTTGATATGGTGAGTGTGGAGGCAGTAACACTCCATTCTGCATGAAGGTTTTTTTCCTAAAGAACTGAAATGTATTTCAACAGAAATATTTCATTTTTACATAAGGTTTCATTATTCTGTACTGTGGTCATAAAACAGTAATCCTAACAAATTTCCACATCCAAATATTACCATTTAAAAACTTTATGTGTTTGAAAGTATTCTTGGGTGGGAGAGTAATTTACATGAAAAAACTAAGCCAGTGAAAGATTCAGTTTGATATTTTAATTTTATTTTTTGTTTGAAGAGTCATCAAAATGAGCTCTTTAGAAGAATAAAAAGGCTCAATTTTATAGTACAAAAGAGAATCACATGAGGATAACTTGATTCATTATTGTTCATGAAGTTATACGGCTAGAAGGGATTTTGAAGCTGTTGGTAGCACAGCCATGGTGAATCTCCCTAGATGGGTAGCCATCAGGGTGGGGACTAACATCTCTGTGATTCACAATTGGGAATTCTCTTGGCTGTAAGTTTTTCCTGGAAATTCTCTACATGTCTGGGATGGAAATCACCTTCAGATTCCTTGTTTATCAGCCCTTCTGTACTTACTGACTTACGCAACCGTTCTTTAGCGTTACCTCTTTCTCTTGGTTACTAAACTCTCTCAGTTCCTCTCCTTTTTATCTAGGACTTCATTTATAGTTAGAGAAAGAGGGAGTGTGGAAGAGACCACAGAAGACCAGACGGCTTTCAAGGCAGGAATAATCCAATAATTATTCTTGACCGCAATTAGAAAAGAGGGAGAAAGAAGAGAAGGAACTCAGTGGGGGATTTTCAGGCATCCCATGAGAAAATAGGAATGAGACGGCATTGTGCTAATATGGTCTTTTTACTACATGGGGCGGGGGCTGTCTGCTGCACAATACATGTGTGGGTGGAAAATTCACAAGCATTTTTTTTTGTTTATTGTTTTGTTTATCCTCACCCCAGGGTATTTTTTCCATTAATTTTTTTTTTTATAGAGAGTGGAAGGGAGGGGGAGAGACAGAGAGAGACAGAGAGACACATCAACTGTTTACCCTCCTGGGGTCAGGAATCAAGCCTGCAACCGAGATACATGCCTTTGACCCGAATTAAACCTGTGACCCTTCAGTCCTTGGGTCAACGCTCTAATCATTGAGACAAACTGGCCAGGTACAAGCATTTTTTGCATACTAGGCACATGGACATGCAGAAGGTCTCAAAAGCCCTCCAGACTGTGACTTTGCCTTTGACCTTCTCCTTTCCTGTTTGTTCCTATTCCATCTCCTCTTGTTCCTCCAGAATCTGACTCATTTGTCCTGGTTCACTCTATGCTGAACCAACCTTTCCCCTACACCGAGAGATAAATAAATGGCCTGAACATAATGATCTTTCAACTGTAGTGTTATTCTTTGAATTGACTCAAATTCCTTTGGCATATGGGTGGAAGAATAAATTCTTTGGGCTCCTCAAATTGGTTTCTTTTGATGCTCTCTCTCTCTCTTTTTTTTTTTTTTTTGGATGATTTGTTGGCTGATGTGTTTTCTTGCTGATTTTATTTTAAAGGCATCATTTTATTGACTTTTAAGAGAGAGGAAGTCAAAGGGAGAGAGAGGAATATCAATATGAGAGTGGGAATTGAACCAGTGACCTCTTGGTGTATGGGCGATGCTCAATGAACTGAACCACACCAGCCAGGGCTCACTGATCGTTATTTACTCTTTAATTCTCACAATATTAAACTCCACCCTTCTTTTGTCGAGAATCTCAAATATGAAGTTCTACACCTCCTGCCATTTATTGTTGAAAACACAGATGTTTGTTTTCACGGTATGTGTAAGGGCAAGAAGAGAGAAGATTCCAAAAGAAATGCATACAAAGATGGTCATGACACAGGGAAGTATAAGGAGGACTAACAAATTAAAGCTAAATACTGAGGAGCAGCAAAATGAGACTTTCCCTAGCAAGCTGAAGAGAACCACCAAACCATGCTTGTAAACAGCCTAGCGAGAGTGAAACGGGCCACTCTCAGGATGGCTGAAGCCACACTTTATTGAATACCTTCTGGAGCCTGGTCACAACCATTACTTACTAGATACTGGAGATTACTTCATCTTCCTTGAACACCTATTACATTATTACCATTCCATTTGGAGAATTAAAACCTAAGGCTTACAAGAGATAAAGGATTTCCTCAAGGACATGAGCTAGTAAGTAGTAGAGCCAATTCCTCTATAAATATTCTGAGCGACTCAGACAAGAGATACATGGCCAGTTCTCTGGAAATTCTTTTAACCTAGTGGTCATTAGCTTATTAGTATTATTAAACATTTTGCACTGGTAACAGCAGGGCAGCAATAGGTACCAGCTGCAGGGCACTTCAAGAATGATCAGATCTGGCGACTCCTCTCCCGTAAGGTTTTCTGATTGTCCCCATTTTGCTAATTTGGAAGTCCATGCTTCCAGTTCTTTTGCTAATCAAAGTCACATCCCTGCTCAGTGGCAGAGCTCAGAGACCCTGTAAATATTGCAATGATTTTCTTCTTCTTCTTTTTTTAATCCTCACCCGAGGATATTTTCCCATTGATATTTAGAGAAAGTGAAAGAGAGAGGGAAAGATAGAAATACTGATGTAAGAGAAACACATCAATTGGCTGCCTCCTGCACATAACTGACAAGAGCGTGGGCAAGGGAGGAGCCTGCAACCGAGGTATGTGCTCTTGACTGAAATTGAACCTGGGACACTTCAGTCCACTGGCCAACACTCTGTCCACTGAGCCAAACTGGCTAGGCCAGCAATAATTTCCTTAATGTATGAGTTTAATGTGGGCAGTGGGCTATGAGCTCAGTGCAGCCAAGACAGCATTCTGAAAGCACAGTCTCCAACAAGACTCTTCAAAATGAAAACTAAACTAGACAAACATAACAAAACCCCCAAAGCACTAGTAAAAACAAACACTTTTTCATGAGTGAGGGAGTATCATAGGAAGTCTCGACCCCACAATTTTTTACCCAAATTGGTGAATTCATAATTTATTTGTGACTCCAAAAATTGAATAAACAATTTGAAAAGATACTGTCAGATAGAAATGAAGTATCTTCCACTTGATAGATAGCTGTTTAGAAAATAGATTTCAATATAAAAAATGAGAGTTTAGTTAGAATTTGGTAACAACTCCAAATGTTCAGGATAACATAAGTACTTCGGCAATGGGGGTCACTCACTCAAGTTTAATAACAGGCTGCTCTGTCGATTCTCAGGCCCGCACACCACACAGCCCTGCCCTATAGGATTCCTCTGGTGAAAGCATCCTGAGAATGTGTCATTTGGAATTCACATCAGTGAAGTCAAAGGGCATGAGAATGGACTCTCCGATCCCTAAAGAATGGCTTTCAACCGCCCTATGGAATAACTACTGCTGAGCTTAAATATGAACTTTAAAAAAGCAAAACTGGAAATCCTAATACAGAGGTTTTGAAATGTGATTTAGTGGGATCTCAATTTGTGGACTTGAGCCTGGACCACGTTTTGTCACTCGTCTACGGCGTGAGGTTAAATTCCATATGTCACCTCCATGGTTCTCACCCATGGAATCTGAGTGCAGGACTACATGTCTGGGTCCCTTCTGACCCCAATGTCAAAGATTTTGAGATTCTTACCCCGCCCCAACCCCCCACCCGTCGTTGGGGTAGCTGTGGAGATAGGGATGCCACTCGCTTTCCAAAAGAGTCTTTCTGGATTCCCACAGAGTTCAAGCAGAGTGTACAAATCTCGAGTTGAGCAGTGTGTCTAATTCATATTGGCATCCTGGCTCCTAGGACAACCTGGCTCCTAGGACAAGCTCAGTATGTATTTTGTGAAGATCGTGACACTGACGAAGTCTTCCAAACTTTTTTTCGAATTAGGTAAAATAGGCATTTAATACAATTGAGTTGGTTTAACCAAGTACATTGTACAATTAACTACCATGGATTTATTAAATATTGATTTTTTTGAGAGGGCTTTAAAGAGTCAATAGGAAGTGAGTTTTAAATTTATTTTTTTTTGTTTTAGAAATGTTTAGGGCAAACAGTGTTTACCACAAATAAATAAGGATGGCTGTATAAGCCAAATGCAGCTAATCCTTATCTCCATAAGCTGAATGAAAAGTACTGTACCCCAAAGGAGAACCCCAAAGCAGGAGCCTGTTTCCTTGGTCATACTTTGCTCCTGGAACTCAGTTCTCAGAGAATCTCTTATCTTCTCTTACAAACAAGAATCTGTGGGGCCTACTGTTCTTATCATCTGCCCTTGAGCAAGGAGAACAGAGGACAACAGTGCGGCCCTGAGTCCTGCAGGAGGTGATGCTGACCACAATGGCCTGTCATGTGTTACGTTTCATCTTTGCTGCTGTTGCTCATTGCTGCGTGGTTTCAATTACACCACGAAGGGTGGCTGCACCGTAAACTGCGCATGTGCTGGTCTGTGTGAGTGTGCTGGCATGTGCGTGCAAATGCTATGGCACAGGGCTTGCTACGATTGTTAGTGTTTTAAAGATACGAAATGTCCCCCAAATGAGACACTGCTTTATAGAAAACAGAGTGAGGCAATCTTCCAACCTGAATGCTAAGAGGTGACGGCGGTCAGTTCCCCTACCCTCTTCTGCACCCACGTTTCAAAACTCCGCCTCTCATACTGCCCACTGGCACCTCCTCTCACGCCAGGGCTGGCCCAGGCCCCCGGAAGAAGCTGATCTGCAGGGATGGCGTGGCTCAGCTGGGAGGTGTCTTGTCCACATAAACTCAGCTGGAGGTGTCAGACACAGGAAGGGTGGATCTGGGGTTCCACGGCTCACACACTGGGTGAGTTGAGAACTCTGGACAGGAGACTGGGAGAGAGCTTCCTCATCCACCAGGCGGGGCGAGGGGAGCACATGAGCCTGTGAGGCTGAGAGAGCAAGCAGGGCACAGGGACCAAGGAGGAGGGAAGCTTCGAGCAGCTGGTCTGAGGGACCCACAGGGGAGGTCCCGGAACCATGGAGACCAGACCTTTGAAGTTGGAGCGACACAGTTTATCATGCACAAATGCTGAAGCGAGAGAGGAGCCCGTGCCTCAGGCTAGTAAACCTACAATACGGGGGCCAAGCAAACGCTCATTTATGTGATGGACAACAATTTCTTTCTTTCTTTTTTTTTTTTTTTGCTGACGCACCACATAGCAGCTTTATGTCATGTTTAAAGTAAAAAAGCATTTCACTCAAACGGATAAAAACTGCCCCTTCCATAAACACATTCCTTCCAACGGCATTCTTCTTGCTCCGTGGTCTGGAGCGGCGGCAGCCGTGGGGGAGCCTGACAGAGCGCAGGGCTCATTCTCTTTCGCATTCAACGAGTAAAAATAAACTCTGAGTTTGGGGCAGAGAGAAGGCCACGGTGCCAGGAGTTCCAGAAACCTTCCCTTTTCAAGTAGTGTCTGGAGCACTGAGACACGCCCGCACTCCAGATGCCAGGAACAGTTCCACGGCGTCACCCCTGCCTCCTCCTGCAGGCGCAGAGGCCACGGCCGGGGTTCCACGGACGTGCAGGCGGCCGAGGCTCTGGCTTCGGTGGAGGCTGGCTTTGGTGACCCGTCTATTATTAAGTCCTGTCCTGAGGTTTCACGTTGCCCATAAATCTTTCCTTAGCTTGTGTGGGGTCACCAGTGCACGGCCCAGGGAATTCTATTCAGATCGAGCTTCAACAGGTCCAGCCCCTGAGCGTCTCCTTGACCATTTTTGGTGTTTCATTCTAAAAATGGTTGTACTCTCAGGTTTTCTTCATATAATAATCATTTAGGGCTACCAAAAAGTCTATTTTTGGCCAGGCAATCAACATGGACATCTTAAAAACATCCCCGAGGCAAACATAAATATAACTGCAGGTGAGGGCCAGCGAAAGGGAAAATATATACTCTCAACACTATAAAGCAGAGATTTTCAGCCATTTTCATCTCGTGGCACATAAACGAATTACTAAAATTCTTCAGCACACCAAAAAATATATCTTTTGCTGATCTGACAAAAAATAGACATAATTTTGATTCATTCACACCAGATGGCTATTGTTGTGTTGGCTGTTGACATTTTTTACTTGGCCATCTAGGGAAAAGAGGTCAGTGTTCCTGATTAAATAGTCAGGGACTGCATGTTTTAAAATTTCTTGGGGCACATAGGTTGAAAATTGTTGTTATAAAGTATTGCTTCTTTTTAAAAATTATTATTGTTATTCTACTCCTCCCTCGGGGATATTTTTCCATTGGTTTTTGGGAGAGTGGAATGGAAGGGAGGAGAGAGAGAAAGAGAGGGAGAAACATTCATGTGAGATCAATTGGTTGCTTCTGGCACACTCCCAGACTGGGGTGGAGACGGAGCCTGCAACCGAAGTACTCGAGCTTGACCTGAATCAAACCTGGGACCCTTTAGTCCACAGGCACATGCTCTATCCATTGAGCCAAACCCACCAGGACAAGCACTGCTTCTTAAATTAACATCGAACTACCCTGCATTGAGTCCAGAGCCAAGCAAGGAGTTGGTTCAGGGAGGGGCAGCTCAGTGCACAACTGGTGCCTCCCTTCAAAGGTGTGGCCTAAGAAAGGACGCCTCAGAGCCAGGCCTTAAAGAAGGAGACTGTGACGTCACTGCCACGAGGCTACTTATTTGGCTCCATCACTTGCTTCTGAGTCTCATGGGCTGCCGTGTTTAGAAAAAAAACAAAATCGAAATCCCGGAAGCCATCTATACTTAGAAACAGGCACAGGAATCTGTCTGGGCTGCAGTTGGCCGAGTTCCTTCCCAGCTCTGTGCCACCGAGAGCCAGGCCACTCCCTGGGAGCCCAGTGTGGGACTGCTGTGGACAGGTGGCGATTTTGGCCAATAATCGGCTTCCCTAGAAGGGTACTACTTCCCCCCCACATTTCAGAAGCTCTCTTGAAATCGAGGAACAGCCGTACTGAAAGCATCAAAGAAATTGCCACCCCTTGGCAATCTGTCTTATCAGATCGACTTGGGTACAATTCTCAAGGCCTAAAGCAGTTCATTTTCTGGCCACCAAGGAGGCTGATTTCTGATGTTTAAAAAATATTAGTTAGCCCTAACCAGTCTGGGTCAGTGGATAGAGCGATGGCCTGCGAACTGAAGGGTCCCAGGTTCGATTCTGGTCAAGGGCATGTACCTCGGTTGCGGGCACATCCCCAGTAGGAGGTGTACAGGAGGCAGCTGATCGATGTTTCTAACTCTCTATCCCTCTCCCTTCCTCTCTGAATCAATAAAGATATGTTAAAAAAGAAGTATTGGTTATGGGACAGCTCCTGTATATTTGGGTATTGGCATGGTATATTTACCTAATTATCCAACCGTGGGCCACTGCTAATAGACACCTTTCTAAAAGCCCTTAATTCAGAAGGCTAACATGAGTGGCATTTATACATGATAAATTCAGAAATATAATTAATTTCTGAATCATACGTTCTTAATGGGTAAATTTTATAACATAATCACACTCTTCTGTGATTATTTACCTGTGTTTGCTCCCTGTTCTCTCCTCCATCTCTGCCCCAGATTGTGACCTTGAGAGTAAGAATCTTACTCGTACTCTGTACATAGAAGGTGCTCTGTTTAGGTTTGGGACATTGGTTAATAAGTGAAAGACTACTATAGCAACACTTAGCCATCCCATATGCTGTGTGAGTTGCCTTATAAACTTAATTTCTAAGCTTAGAGGTAAGTATTGGAATCTCCATTTTCACAGATAAAGAAGCAGAGCTCAAAGATATTAAGGAATATGCTTTAACCACACAGAAATGACTGGGCTAAGATTTGAGTGCAGTTTGTCTCCAGAATCTGCTGTATCATGCTGCATACAAGAAAACATACCCATTCTGCACCCCTCCCCTCCACACACAGTTAATGCGAGAATGCCAAAGTCATTTTTTCTCACTTGCACACACATCTGAATCCTTTGGGATGGTGGTGGTGGTGGTGGTGGTGGTGTGTGTGTGGGGTGCTTATTCTCTATAGATTGTAGGGTTTCAGGGTCAGTAGGTCCCAGAAGATGCTGGTGGTCCAGACGGGGGACTTCACTTGGGGAACTCTATAATGCTGAGTGTGACTCGACATTTTCTCAACACTCTGCGTATCAGGACCATAGATGACTAGCATTGCTGTGCCTTTACTCAGCAAATTCCGAGGAGGTCAATAGCATGGCATTCCCTTGGGAGATGGCCCCAGATTTCAAAGCCCTTTTAGTTCTTTGTTTTTAAATATATTTATCTATTTTGTCCTTTGCTGTCAAGTTGCAGCCTCACTTCCTGCTTCCCTCCAGCAGTATTCTTATCTCCTTTTTTTCCCCCCTCTTCTTTTCTCTTAATTCCTTCTAATCTCTTGTTTGCTGGGAAAATGAATAGCCACGCTGGCTTGGCCATTCTGGCTATTGCTAAACATCTCCTCTGTGACGGGGGAAGAGCTTCCCCCAGGAGCTTGGGTCCAATGAGGGATGAAGCAGTCACAGACTGCAAAAGCTGTTAGGGGTACAGAGGGGAGGTGGGAGGAGAGATGGCTGAGAGTGGCATTCCTGAGAATGTATTTTAGAGTTCACTCGGCCTTTTCCCTGTTTTAATATTCCCTGAAGTGATTAAAGTGGATGAACTGTCAAGGTGTAGCCATCCCAGAATCCTCTCCCTGGCCTGTTCTATGTGCTCCTCTGTAATCTGTAAAATTACTGCATGATTTGTATGCTTGCAGGGTTCCTTTACCCTTTTGTACATGGTCCTGTGATTTTCTTTTGCTTCTCACAGAGTGGGCCACAGACCATTGCCTTGGGATCATCATTACTGTGTGCAGAAATGAGAGGGAATTCTTCGTTTTTAAAGACTAGAGCAGATGCAATTCTTGGCTTTCCCAGCAGTCCTTTTCCCTTCAGGTTAAACTGGCTCACCCTTCTTGGTGACTATGTGTATCAATTTAAATGGTGGTGCAATTTGAAAAGTGCTACAGTAAAAAATCATGGATTGCTTTACCCTCTAACATCTTGGTTTATCATGTTTATAAAATCTTGCACAATATAAAAAGCCAAACCACCCCCGCCACCAACCCATCTATTATTGATCTATATAGACTTATAAATGTAGTCCTGAGAAGACAACAGACTAGTATTTATCAATATACTAGAGGCCCAGTGCAGGAATTCGTGCACAGGTGGGGTTCGGTTGTCTCATCCCCACGGGGCAGATTGGGGCTAGGCCGGCAGTGGGAGGGGCCACGGGCAGGTGGGTGGGGCCAATTGGGGTCCTGATCGGGTGGTTGGCTGCCACAGTGCACATCATAGGGACTGGTCATTCTGGTCATTCCATCATTCTGGTCACTTGGCTTTTATACATATAGATATGATGGATTACAGAAATATAATTAATTTATGAACCCATACGCTCTTAATGAGTAAATTTTATAATTTATTAGCTTCCATGATTCAGGTACAATGGTTATTTTCCCACTCTTTTCCTGCTGTCCCCCATGAGTATTATAAATAGCATGTATGGCTAATAAAATGAAGCAATAAGAAAATAACGAGTTTCATATTTGTTTATTCTGGATTATGTTCTGACGTTATCTTCCATAGCTGGAAAAGGCCAGCCTGCTAGCATGGGCGCTGAGAACACAGCATAATTCTGCTATGTTTGAGCAAATATTTTTAAAAAATAAACAGGTCTTTTTTTTTCTCTTTTTAATGTGAGACCCCCTAAAGTGGTGTTTACAAGATCTTAGTTGAATTGATTCTCTGCCAGAATCTTATAGTTGAAATTAAATAAAAATTATTGGTGGAATTTTTTGTTTTTAAACAAGAATATTCATAACTCAAAATGAAACAACCATTCAACCCTCATTCTGAACCAACCCTGTTTATAGAGGTTAACAACATAAGCAGGAATCTATTACCCTTTAATAATAGTATAAATCTTTAAAAAAAACCTGTAGATCATTTCTGTTATTTAAGGTGCACATTTTAAATAGAAAAAATGTGCAACTGTTTTCAACCTTGAAAAAATTGCTTGGGAAATACAATAATAAAATAATTATCCTTTACAATAGGCAAGGTAGAATGGAGGGGGACGTTTTTTGTTGATTTCTTCTATTAATATGCTTTCTTTTATAATCGGGTCATTTTTAGAAAATCATTTATTTGTTGAAGTGTTATTTAAATGTTAAATTGTTAAAATTTCATGTTATAATATTAACTCATTGAAGTGATATTTAGTAGACACTTCAATTTTACTTACTTTGTATAACAATAAATTTATACTTTGTACGTCATTATAAACAAAGTTTAGGTACAGAGTCACCACAAATAAATGCTGCTTTATTTGTGAGGTATCTAAGGAAGAAGATGACTCATGCTCTTTAGTTTACAGCACCTGTTTTGATGCTGATTCATTTGCAGTGCTGTGATTCATATATTTCTCTCAGGGGGAGTGGGTGGAAGATGGGTTGGTGCACATTGTTCTACAAAACCTCCAAGTCTTCTTCTTTTCCCCCCTTAAGTCTTTTGAAATGTGCTGTAGAAAGAAGTTATTCCATTTGGCTACTCAGCAAGGATACTATAGCACTACGCAGCTGTATTTGAGGACAAGTGTCCTCAAATAACACCATTATTGCTTAGTTTGAAGATATCTGGAATGGAGAGAAGATTTGGTGATGGATGGAAGGGTTTCTCCCCTCGATATAGGACTTCATGTATGCAAATCCTTTTAGACCAGATAAACTGCTTTTCTAGTATGGTCTGAGTTTAACATCACAGTTCTCCAACAACAGAACACCAGTGAGGCCGGTATTATACAAAGCAGCCATGAAAAATTTAGGAATAATAAACACAGCAATTCTAGTGCAAATTTGCATGACAGCAAACTCCTATAGAAAAAAAAAAACAATTTAACAGGAGCAGTGATATTATAAAATCTTAGTATGGGGATAATAATAATATTAAGATGATGATATGTGAAGCCTTTGGCTATGGCATCTCATTTATCCTGCATACCTCTTCCAGGTGTTTATTATTATCTCTGTTTTACAAATGGGCATGCTGAGGTCCCGAGAGTTTTGCACTTGCCTACATCACACAGCTGATGAGGGGTGAGGCAGATTCCAACCCAGGCTGACCTTTGGACGGGTAAGATTCCTGGATGCAAACTGCAAGCAGATTAAGGAGCTGATGATCTGAGCCTCATTTTCTGCGCTGTCCTTGGAGGAGTCTATCAAGTGTTCACCGAGATCCTGTGTTCCTTTTTGGGTGGGAATCTCTAACGCAAAGACTCACTTGGTAGTAAGACATGTGGGCAGCACGAGTTGATAGCTCCCGGCTCTTGATGAATTGGCCTAACAATTGCTTATTTCCCCACAGGAATTACAGTGTTTTAATGTTAAAAGTTTTCAACTTAAAGAAAGAACCTATGGTTATTCAGATGTTCACACCAGTAAAACTGGGGTTCGCTTTGGTTCTTCCGGGGACTGGGGCCTCAAGGAAAAGAAGATGCCAGAGTTCTGGGACTGAGATCAAACAATGAGTCTCCAAGCTTCTCTTTTATCTCAGTTTGGGTGGTAAAAAACCCTACTACATTCTTTAGTTAAAAACACACACGTGTGTGTAGGTAACTGTTACCAACAAGATAATGTGAAAATCCAACAAGTTGGCACATGTACAAATAGAAATATACTTAAAATATTATATGCAAAATTTAAATCTTTAGTTACAAATATTAAAGCCATATAGAAAATGCCTATCATTACTGTGAACTAGTCAATGTCACAGGAACAATTTCCTTTAAAAAATCTCTGTAAAATAAGAAACAATACTAGTATGTGATGTCCAAACTGTTGGAGAAACAAAAGACCTAAATATTTTTAATTTTTTGTTAACCCTCCCCTGAGGATATTTTCCCATTGATATTTAGAGAGAGTGGAAGGGAGAGGCAGAGACAGAGAAACATCGATGTGAGAGAGACACATAGATTGGTTGCTTCCCACACATACCCGGACCAGGGCTGGGGATCGAGCTTGCAAACCCAGGTATGTGCCCTTGGCTGGGATTGAACCCGGGACCTATCAGTCTACGGGCGGATGCTCTATTCACTAAGCCAAACTGGCTAGGCCAACAGACCTAAATATTAAAAATTAAAACAAATGCACCCCATAAAGATCTTTTTCTAAATCCATCTTTTAAGAGGCCCATTTGGGTCGATAAACTCTTATTTAATACAGGGTTAAGGCCACGAATGACTTGTTCTGTAGTGAGATTGAGCTTCCTCAGTGGCCCACAGACACTTTGCTTAAACACCGAGGGCGTGACATGGAGCCAGGCCATCCCGAGCTGGAGGGGCTGGGGAGACTGACAGGGTCGGAATGGGCATGGACGAGGGGAGGGTGGCACAGAGGGAAGCTGTGGTGACAAAGGAGCAAAGGAGTAGAGAAGGAGGAGGGGAACGGGCGGACAGGAGCGCCTGCAGGCAGGATGAGGTTAACATGCAGCCCCTTCCTTCCACACCTCCAAAATAGTGACACGAGCTCCCGGCATGCCAGGCACCACACTCACAGCCTCTGCACATGTTAGCGGTCCCTCACGCACAGCATCCTTATCGCAGCACAGGTGGCACCAGCACCATCATGCTGGAGATGACATGACTCATGCAAAGAGAAGAAACAACGTGCCCAGGGTCACCCATGCATGGATGGGAGGAGTCAGCTTTGAACCCATGGCTCCTGGCTCCAGAGTCCGTGTGTCCAACCAAACCTGGGCATGCCTCAGGAAGGAGGAGGAGTCAGGCAGCTGCCACTTGTGGCCCAGAGCCTGGCACACAGTAGAAACTCAAATTATTTGCCAAATACATGAAAGAAATGGGTAGCAAGATGGAGGAAGGTCAGGGATTTTGCTACGTCATGAAAATGACAGCCACTCCTCCACCGCATTCACATGCACAGGGCGCTCAGCCTCAGCACTGCTGCAGTGGGGGCAGTGATGGGGGGCGCTCTCTGCATTGCGGGATGCTTAGCAGCATTCCTGGCCTCTCCCGACCCAATGTCAGGAACCCTCTCCCACCAGGAGTGACACACAAAAACGTCTCCAGACACCGCCCACTGTCTCTGCAAGGCAAAACTGCCCCTGCTGAGAGCCCAATTGTAGTCACACAAGACCAGAACGGAAGCTCGGCTGTACCTATGGAACAGGTATGCTCCGCGGGGTCACTGCCAAGTGTAATTATAAATGGGGCTCCAGCGCTGCCAATGCCATTATCTCCCATTCACACGCTCTGGCGAGTGGAGGAGGGACGTCCTCGCTGGCACACTGAAGGTTCTGTCCCTCAGGGGCAGCTTTCATTCATGATTTTGTGGGCTGATACTAACGCAGGGCTCCCTACTACGATCCTGTCAGACAGGTAGGCTTATTATCAGGATATGGATAAGAAAATGCACCAAGGAATTAAATTACTTGCCTAAGGACAGTCTAGATCAGATTGGAAATATTTTTCTAAGTCTTTCAAAGAGTTTTCCCTCCTACATATCATTCGAAGGCAGTCTGTAGAGAATGCTGCACTCAGGAAGTGCCCACGGGGACTGAGTTTAATATGAATTTTGACACAGATGGAATTTGCTTCAATTATTTCCTTGTAAAACAGATTTTACTGATTATTTTTGTTTCTTTGAATCAATTCACTTCAGTCATTATTATTTTCACTTGGCTCTTTAAGTCAACTTTAAAAGGCTGCCTGCTTTGTTGTCATTCTGTATTTTGTTCTTTCCTAGGGAACCTGCTGGGGTGTGGGAGACCCCAGAAGAAGGGGGCTCATCTGTCACATAATCCTTAGATTATGATGGGCCTTGTTTTCCTCATTTGCAAAAGGGGATTTACTGGTGGTATCAGGCCCTTCCTGGATCTAAAATTCTCTGAATTTGTTCCACCTACTTTTTTTTGCACAAAACTTTTCTATATTTCCTTGCATCTGTGTTTTACTTACAAATCATGTGATGAGCAAATCCTGGATACTTAACCCTATCAGAGTAAAGACCCTGTGTAAATAAAGATAGAATTAAAGATGCATACATCTCATTTTTCACAGAGAAAACAGAAAACACTCCTCAAAAAGAAGAAAGGCCTGATGAATCCTGTTGAAATTCTTTGTTTCACATTATAGTTTGATGTAAGACACCTGGGTTCTATTCTTTGCCAACAGCATGTAAAATGTGATCGTGGTTTTAACATTCTTACAAGATGTGCTTTATACCTCTGTTGCGTTCTCACAAGCCCCATTTGCTCTTTTTTTAGAGCAAACTACTCTCTTCCAAACTGGGTTCTGATTGCTAACAAATGATTTTTACCTTCTTTAGCATGTTTTTCTACTACTTTGATTTTAAGTGTTATTGCACTATGTTTAGCTCATTTCATGAGTCTCTCCATAGTCAAAGAAAGAAAAAAATAAGTTGGGTGAGGGAAGTGATCTTCTAAAGAGCTGACTCTTGGGGTTATTTTGGAAAGCTTTTCCTCACGGCCAATTAATTCTAGTGGCATTACCCTTCCCATCCTCCTGTTGCACAGTCAGTTCAGGGTCTCGCATTATGGGTAGCAGATCTAGGAAGAGCTGCAGGAGGATGACCAACGCCAGGCGGTTTTGTGCCTACTGAAATGCGTGCTGG
Source organism: Murina feae (assembly GCA_004026665.1). Lineage (NCBI taxonomy): Eukaryota > Metazoa > Chordata > Mammalia > Chiroptera > Vespertilionidae > Murina > Murina feae. Next base: position 17,365 of record PVJC01015761.1, on the reverse strand, counting down.
ACCGGTGCATCTCCAGGGACGTACACAAGCTGGAGGGATGGAGAGTAAACTAGCAAGAAAACACCTGCAGAGCAAAATCCTAACTAATCCATGAGGAGGAGCCAGTAACAGATGTAACAAACACTCTAGCTGAATACAAGCAGTGTCGCCAAGCAAGGGCGTAGACGGTGTTCACTGCATGGAGACCAGAAACGTCCTGCCCACTCCATCCTCGACTTTGGTGATGAACATGGTCAGAGCTGCCGAGGGTGCCGGGGTGGGAGGAAGAGGTGGTGGGCCCGAGGAGCTCTTTCGTGGGGAAGAAAGACCCTGCCCAGACCTCAGCTGGTCAGAGGGATCATCAATGATGAACACCGAATTTAATAAGTGAAATGAACGTTTCCTTTAACGGGAGAAGCCACACTGGTCATTCTGAAGATCAATGACCACGGATAGAAGACAGGTCTTATTCTATATCACAGTAAGGAAAGTCACACATAGGGTGTATTTTCTAGGTGTACGATGAACATCTGCTGATAATCTGGTTGATGTGGGTGCTGGGAGAACACCTGGGTGCAGTCCACTCAGGAAGGCCTCCAGGTGGGGTCTCTGGGCCAGCAGCACCTGGGAGCCAGTAGCAATGCAGATGTTCAGGCCCCAGCGTGGAGCTATTTAATTAGTATCTGCATTTTAACAAGACCCCCAGGCTGCTTGTACAAATGTTAACATTGGAACCATACTGGTTTGGGCAATTTGCAGTGCAGGACAAATCGGTAATGCAAAAAAAGTGATTTTTAAAAAAAAATGTACAATTTCCAAGATTAATTTGAAATTTTTGGTAAAACCCTCTGAAAAACTATCAGAAAAACAGTGATATTGTTAGTTCAAGAAACACACACATAATTATTTTTTGGCAAGTGACTACCTATGTTTGTGTAATGAACTGGAATCCACGTACCAAATATAGGAATCGAGTCAGTTTGATTAAAACGTACTTAAGAAGGGTGGAGGCTAATGTACGAGTAGTATCGCATAGTAAGTAGAAAGGCATAGCCATCTGAACAGGCACAGCAAAGAAAAGAGGGCCCTCTTCCTGACACAGGTGCGCCAGAGTCCCAGATCTGCTACTTACTTATTTATCCTTCAACTGGCTCTGAAAGGGACAGAGGTGGCGGGCAGGCAGCTTAACAACACACCTCTCACTGCCACAAACAAGCAGGAGCCGCTCTGAGGGTGAGCTCCCTCCCATGCTACAGAACCCCTGAGCCAGGAAACATGAAACATTTTTCTTTATAAAAAACTAGTGGCCCAGTGCACGAAATTCGTGCACATTAAAAGGGGATTAATTAGAGGAAATACTTTAATATTGCTATTTGCCCTTTCTTTATAATAGAAGTGTCAGAGATTAAAGAAAATTAGTAAAACGTATATGAAAATCTCCCTCCTGTCAGAGTCTGGGGTGCACCATGGAACCCAGAGTCAAGTCTTCAACCATCCATGTGCACCTCAAAATCGCTCGAGACCCAAACCTGGACGGCCCCCCTTCATTGGGCTAGATCCAGACCCGACTGGTCCCACCCTGTCAAGCCCTGCCAGGTGTGTGTGTGGGGTGCAGCCTCAGGTCCCCTGGGTGCCAGGGCAGGGAGGCACGACCTGAGGTCCCCCATCAAGCCCTGCTGGGTGGAGGGAGTGGCCTGTGATCCCCCAGCCTGGCGCTGGGGCACGGGGCACAGTCTGAGGTCCCCTGGCCTGGTGCTGGGGTGGGGTGCATGGCCTTAGGTCCCTTGGCACAGCACCAGGGCAGAGGGCACACCTTGAGGGCCCCCGTCAAGTCCCACTGGGTGGGGGGCACAGCCTCAGGTCCCCTCGGCTGGGGCCAGGGCAGGGGGCATGGCCTGAGGTCCCCTGGCCTGGCACCAGGGAAGAGGGTGCAGCCTGAGTTCCTCTGGCCTGGTGCCAGGGCAGGGGGAGCAGCCTGAGCTCTCCTGTCAAGCCCATGCAGGAGGTGGGTGGTTGCGCAGCCTCAGGTGCCTGCTGATTGCTCCTTAAGGCTCGTTATGGGAACTTAGCCTCAGCTGTGAGTGCAAATTGACCGGAGTGACGGTCAATTTGCATATTCCCTCTTTATTATATAGGATTATTTAACTAAAATGAACAATGTGATACTAGTGGCACTTGCTCAAACACACCCACCTTCTAAAATGTCCACCTGACTCACACTTTATTATGAGGATGTCAGTTGTGGAAATTCCAGGGAAAGGTAATATCCACTATCCATTGAGCATTTAGAGTATGCCAGACAGTGAACTAATCATTTAAGAACATACCTCATTGGAGCTCTCCCATTTTGAGGAGGAAGAAAATCGAAGGTATAAAGTGGTATATGTAAGTCATCCACAGTCTAGAGCCATAAGAGCTGGAATTTGACTCTAAAGTCAAGACTTTTACCTACTGTTCTGTCTGAACACCAAGATCATGTTGCATCTTAAGAGTCCAATGTTGCAACATATCTAAACCACCTTTCCTTGTATTGTAAGATATGTTCCATATGCCCCATTTGAGTAGGTAAGTCCTAAAGTAAAAGGGCGCCAGAAAGAAGAGGGTTTAAAACTAGGGCTTATACAAATTAATTTCAGGATTGAACATCCCCTACAGAGGTTAATTGAAAAACTTCCAGCCCACTCAGGGTGTTCTTTCACCTCAGGAATGCTTCTGAAGAGGGCAGAAAACCACTTATTTAATGAACTCTGGTGGTACCATCAGGATAAGGTTACTAGAAGGGGAGAGTGGGTACAGAGATGAGTGGGAAGCTGGTGCTGAGTTGATTAGAAGAAGGGGAAAATGAGAAGAGCCAAGCTGATGGGCCAATTCTTGGAACAGAGCTGCCTCTAGAAGAGGAAAATGTAGGATAAATACAAGTAGATGAAAACAGGGATGGATTTTTAATTTACAGAATTGAGGTTTTATACATTATTGTTTCTTCTCTGGCTTAGTGGTTTTGCTCAGGAAAAGAGACAATCGAAATAGAAATGATAGGTTGAGGATGAATAAATTAATTAGAAACTTAAATTGAGTTTCAAATGTGCACTATCATGCCCAGATTTTGAAGGGTGCCCTTTAAGCAAAGTCAATGGTTGGGCTCCAGGTCTGGGTTCAGATTTTGTTTCTTCAACTTTTTAATGACTTTGAATAGCTCACTTTCTTATTCTCGATTTGATTTCCTCAACATAAAATGGGGACTGCATTCTAGAACTCCTCAGGGTTGAGAGGTCATGAATGCAAAGCCCTTACCTAGTACCTCACTCATGGTAAGCCAACTGAGTATCATTACAACTAATAGTAATCCAACTGGACATCAATTTCTAAGCTTCCCACCCCTATAAATTCATATCAAATGCTAAAAATGAACAGGATGCAATTACTATTGTCTTATTAAAAGTCCAGTTCAGCTGAAAATTCTTGAGATAGATAATAGTCCAGGATTCTTAGTCTACACTGTAGACATACAAAAACTGACCACAGCTGTAGAGTACTGTGGTATCTCCATGGAGAACCATAGAAGAAAAAAAAAAAACAGGGTAAAAATAAAACTGATGCTTTTCCTTACCACATGCCCCATTTATCTACAGTTCAGAAAGGGTAAGGAAAACGCAGAGATAAGAGGTAGTCACTTTAACAGATGTTGGAAGAAGGAGGTATGAGGATGTGATATTTCTCAAAGTTTGGCAGCGTTGGAAAGATACAAATTCAGGGGAACCTTGGATTCTGAGTCCTCAGGCTATTTCTATCACATGTGCACAACTGTGAGCAATGGCTAGACCTGAAGGCCATGTTACTCAACACAGGAAGTACCCTCTGTGGTGGAACCATGACACATGTAGGCACAGGAGAGAGGGCAGCCTCTTGTTTAAACCCTAAGCGTTACTGAATTTCCTAGCAAATGCTTTGAGTGTAATGGCTGATTTAAATTTGTTATTAACTGACTCCATTGGGAGGACTATTTTATGATATATTTTGAGTTTTACTTTTTGAAGCGGAGAAGTTCAGTATTTCACTACTAAAACCCCTCTACAACGGACACTCTATGAAGGTAAGCAAGAACTAGGTTCTTGAAAATGTATTAGCTGCTACTAAAAGTCCAATCACCTATCAACAAGGTGAAGAAGGCTAACGTTTTTAGAACATTATCCTACCTACAAGATATTTTTGCAACACCATTGGTAGTGGTTGGGCATCATGTGTGAGGGAAATCCTGAAGTTTGAGATTCTAAGATGGGTGTTCTGCAGTCCAAGGGTGCCAATAAAGTGGAACAGAAGCCCCAAATGAGAAAGAGAAGTGGCAGGAAAAACTTAACAACAAAATCATTATTATTCTTTATTAATTGCAAAAACAGGTAATGGACATCCCAACTCTTAGAAATACTATGTGTACGATAATAAACAGTTTAGTCACTAAACCATATGACTATCAAAAAATGGGATGGATTGTTCCATAGTGGCTAACATACATCAGAATCCATACCGAATTTTGGAAATAAAACCATGTGAACCAGAACAATGACCTTCAGTAACAGGCATTGTGCATGCTCCAGACAATGGGAAATTTAGACGCACAAACAAAAGACAAACAACAAAACCTGCCAAAAGGCATAGGAAACACCTGCTATTTTTTAAAAAATGGAAAAAGATACTAATGATTATTTCATATGAAGGTTTTAAAATAATATATGCTTCACTGTAGTGACCACAAAACAAGATTTAAAGCACTGTAGGAAAATATCAGTGCACTATCTATAGCTTAAGTGGAAAGTTTTCTGCCTTTTCAGGGTTATGTCTAGTGGAAATGGGAGAAAATATCTTTATAGACAAAAAAAAAAAAAAGCTTTCTTGTCTTCCAGAAATAACATGTTAAAAAAATCATTATTATATACAAACTGTAAAGTGTCTCTAACTGTGAAACAATAGTACAATACTGATTATTTGTAGAGAAGTAAAACTACACAGGATGACACTTCTCATTTCCACATTCCTGACCTGTCGAAAGAAGATGTATGACATTCTGAAATAGCTCACAAACAACATGAAGGAAAAATGGGTCAATCTGGTTTGGTCTTCAGAGACAGAAACATTGTGGTTTTGTGTTTTTTTTTTATTTGTTTTTTTTTTTTTTTTTAAACAAAAAAGTATGTTGTTTTGGAAAAGTTTTTCTCTTTGTGCTTGATTCCACCCTTGTGTAAAGGTCTGGGCCTGGCCTTTGAAAGGATTCACCTTAATGGGGGTCCTCCAGGTCCTGGAATGTCCAGCTCAGGGAAATCAATGGCACTGTTGTCAATAACTTTTTGAAATACTCAATTTTACACATTACTTTTATATGTAACGCTTCTGTGAAAAATAGTAAGAACACTTGGAAACGCTTAGGGTGAGCTATAGCATCCTTACTTTAAAAAAGCAAAAAGCAAGAGAATCCCCCAGTTGCTCAGGGTGGGAATGTGGTCCTGGTCATGCCCACAGTTTCTGCCTCCTTTCCCATATATGAGCCAACTCCCTGTCCGTTTATTCTGGGAGTTCCTGTTGACACAAAGCCAACTGAACATAGAGATCAATGGGACAATAAATGGTGGAAATGGGAATGACAGTAAATTCCTGAAATAGCCAATGTCAGACCAGAGGCAGAAAAGTTTAATTCTAGAGTTATCTTATAGGATAAAATTTGTGCATGGGGGGAGAGGTGCCCCTCAGTCCAGCCTGCACCCTCTTGAAATCCTGGACCCCTCGGGTGATGTCCAACTGCCGGTTTAGGCCCAATCCTGCAGGGATTCCTGAGGATCAGGCCTAAACTGGCAGTCAGATTATCTCTCTTGCAATCCAGGACTACTGGCCTCTAACTGCTTGCCTGCCTGCTTGATCACCCCTAACCACTCTGCCTGCCTGCTTGATTGCCTCTACGCACTCTCCTTGCCTAATCACCCCTAACCATCTCTGCCTGCCTGATGGCCCCTAATCACCTCTGCCTGCTGACTGTCCCTAACCACTCTGCCTGCCTCCCTGATTGCTCCTAACTGCTTGCCTGCCTGCCTGATTGCTCCTAACCATGGTTGTTCTGGTCTCTGGTCGTTCTACCATTTTGGTCGCTGGGCTTTTATCATATAGGATGTCACCTCCCAAAATATTTCCCAAAGAAGGGGGAATACTTAAGCCCAAAGTAGAAGTACATTTATGCTTCTGAAAATATCTATCAAAACTGGTTCAAAGTGCTTAGGAACATCTGGACAAGGTTTGATGTAAAAACTTGGTAAATGTAAAAGGACAACAGTGTATTCTATAAAAGTTTCAGGACATTAAAAATAGACATTGTCTGTGTGATTTTGTTATCATGATGAGCTGGCAATTCAATACAACATACTCTCACCTCTCCCCTGAGGATATTTGACAAAAGTGATTCAGGAGCACTTCATGAAAGTGGCCAGCAAAGGACAGAGGGGATTCCAGGGGCAAAGATAGAAGGCAAAGCAAAGTGGAGGGAAAAGCTTCTCTGAAGACACAGGGGCCAGGAAGTTGTCTTTAGAGACCAGCAGAGGATGGGGAGAATGAAGTTGTAAAGGTAGGTTGGCATTGGTTTGTAGAAAAAGAAAAGATGATAATTTTGAAAAGTAAAACTTAATGTATTCTTCATAATAAATTTGAATAAGTTGATATTAAAAAATAACAACACACTGGAGTCATTCTGGTCAAGATAGCGAAGTACTTGGATGCTCCCTCCACCACACCAAAAATTATAATTAAATTATAGAACAAGCAACCTGGATAATCTTACAAGACTAGCTGAACACTCATATAACCAAGGATATGAAGACGACACCACATAGAGACTGGTAGGAGGGGTAGAGTCCCCAAATGAGCTGGCTCCACGCCATGTGTAGTAACTGAAAACCTGGAGGGATAGCTGAGCTGTGGAGAACAGACTGTTGCTAGTTGGGAAGCGGGGCAGGTGGGGCTGGGTGAAAAGGTGATGGGATTACGAAGTCTTGGGGATATAAAGACAGTGAATAAATAACATTGTAGTAAGTATGTATGGTGCCAGGTGGGTTCATAATTGCCTAACCACCACGCTGTACACCTGAAACAAATATAAAATAATACTGAATGTCAACTATGATTAAAAAAACACACATACTGGTCTCTATTTTAAATTCTAAGATAACATTAAGTACTAAAAATAAATAAAACCCCATGTTGAACACATGATAAAGTGTTTTCTATGATAGTTAATTGCTATTCTTCTGGAAACACACACACACACACACACACACACACACACACAAGATATAGATATTTAGTAAGTACAAAATATATAAAATTAAAATACATAAATATGCACATATATATGTATACACACATAATATAGTAAGAGCATTTCAAAATCCCAAGCTTCTTATTGTATATATCTTAATTCTAAGGAAAATTATCTTATTCTAGGAGCTTTCTTTTGCTCCTTCAGTGACTACTGGGAAAAGCTGCAGGGGGCAGTGCAGAGTCCCTCAGCCTCCATAAATGCCAGTGTTAAAGGACTAAGCTATTCATCCTTCTGATCAACATGGGATTTCCATTACTCATCTTTCCTTCCAAAATAACAGACATTTTTGAAGGGAACCCTTTTTGTTAAAGTGTATTTCCTTCTACTAAACAAGTCTTTTTAATCTTCTGGAATTAAGGAGTTGGTTTTCTTCCACAAAGTTCTTTTTGTTTACTTCCTTAGTCTGATTATTCTTCTTGAGGGTATGCAGATGGCTGCATATCCCTTTTTCATCAATGCTATCCTCAAAATAAAGTCCTAAAAATACCAGCGGCAATTAACATTTAGAAATCTCATTTTTGGTTACTAGCCATCCTCATGGAGAGTCTGTGTTTGAATTAGATCTGTCTTAGATAAGTAAAACAGAGAGATAAGATATCAAGGCCTCATTCCCTCCATCTCCACATCTGAAACTTGAGCTGCACCTTTCATTTATTTCACAGGAATCAAAGTAAATTCCTGGATCGAGTTTCAAAAATTAATTGCACAAATGACAGACCAACAGTCAAGAAGCAAAAACAAAGAGACTACCACAAAAAACTTATGGGGGGGGGAGATTTTTGATAGCAGCACATGATTGAGAGCCAATGCAGTAACGTGTTAGGTACAAAAGGGTGATATGATTTTAAAGACAGTATTTTAGAAGCATAGCATCTAGATCCGGGGAGAAAATAGTTCCAATTTACTCCTCACTGGTCAGGCAGCTGCTAGAAATCAGAGTTCAAATCTGAAGGCCACACCAAAGAAGGGAAGTGAAAAAATGATTAGAAGGAGGTGACCGTTTTCACATGAGCAGTTGGTCAGGTAATCAGGGTGCAGTGAAAGCGACAACCTACGTTTTAATATGACAAAGGTTAGGAGATCATGTTCTTTCCTAAATTTGGCTGAGCTCAGTACATTTGGAGGAAAAGCAGTTTTACTTGGGGGCTGGTAAAGAAATGATGGGAGAGAAAGCTCATAGGGGTGTGAGGGGCTTGCGGTTGGAGTGAAATGTTGGGGGCCAGGCAACTAAGTCTGTGTGTATTTGTGGGGTACAATGGAGAGGGTGGGGGTCCCGATGAGGAGGTACACGTGGGTAAAAGCTACCTTGTTCTATGTTGCAACTTTCTCCAGAGCTTCTCACTTTCTCTCTGCGTTTCTCACTTTCCTCTTTTGGTCTGGAGAAAGTTGCCACGGTGGGTGCCACCTCCTGGATGATACAGTGGTCATCTGGCCTGACGAACCATTTGTCAACAGTGTTATTTGAAGGTATCCGTATTACACTATAGCTATATTGTAGCTAAACGAATTACTATAGCCTTCTTAGATTTTAAATTAAGCATCCTAATGCTATTATTTAGTTTAACCCCCTTTTCCTTGCCTCTAGTAGACTGAGTTTAAAAGTGTCTGTTTAAATAGAATACAATTATGACATGAATATAACTTTATTGCATATCTTGGAGAGGTTAATCCCATGTTTTCGTTCATCTTCTACACAACTGAGGAAGAAGCTGGCTAAAGTTACTCCCTGGCATTTCGTGCTTCCAAAATATACTCTTTAAAGGGAAAACTAGTTCATAAAAAGCACTGGGTAAGGAAGGGTAAGAAATATTCTAGGAACTCAAATATGCTTGCTTTATTTCTTGTCAATGGCGTGTCTACCATTGAGTTTCTTTTAAGTGCAGTTGTGCAACGAATATTATTATTATCTTGAAATTTTAAGTGGGACGCAATGTTATATGAAAACCTCAAAGTAAAATTCTGTTTTTGAAGAGTTGAAAATTTTTAAGAGTTCAACTTTTATGAGTTAGATTATTTTCTTTTGCAATAATATACTATAATTTACATTAATTGATTAAAAAAATAAATTTTACTCTAGACATATGTATTTCTATGCTGTTTTTTTCCCTCCATTAAATTTCCAGGAAAGTCGGTCCAACTTCCTTCCCTAGAGTCCTCTAAGAACAGAAGGAATAGTCATCGCTCTCAGATAGATTCTTTCATCCTTCCTGGGTATGATGTTGGGGAGGAGGTTTGTCAATGTACTAGCTGACTAATTCTACCAGTCTGTGAAGAGGAATGAAAATATTTGTAAAATATCAGGTGGTGAATACACCCCAAGGCCTTTGCATGAGGAAACCTGCTTTCCTGTCTCAGAGTTGTGCTTGAATGACCTGGGTTACGTACTCCATCCTTCTCTTTTAGGCTGCAATGGTGTTGCTTGGGGCTGTGGGCACATGGAGTAAATTCTTGCTAAAGGTTGGTGAGTCTCAGTGTGCTTCAGTGGTTGAGCTTCTATCTATGAACCAGGAGGTCAGGGCACATGCCCATTTTCAGGCTCGATCCCCAGTAGGGGGCATGTAGGAGGTAGCGGATCAGTGATTCTTTCTCATCACTGATGTTTCTATCTCGCCCTTCCTCTTTAAATCAATAAAAATAAATCAAAAGATTTGTGAGTCTTGCCCTCAGTGCAGTGTGCATCCTGGTTGCTTGGACATAAGATTTGTCACGTCTCTAAACTGGGTTGAAAAGAGTTGGATGCTATAAGCAACATAAACAAAAGAGAATTGCTTCCCAGAGAAACACAGATTCTGCGTTTTTTGTTTGTTTGTTTGTTTTTTTGTTGTTGTTGGTCCAAATCTTTGCAAATTCATTCATCCTCAAAGGCCATGGCAATATGTCTTTTACCAAGTCTAAGAAAGGCTAGTTTTGACAAAACATTCCATCAAGAGGTAGGGAAAATGAAGGATTTCTAAAAGCAGAGCTTTAGTTTGGTTTAGAAGAACAATAGAGGTTAAATGTGTGCAACACACAAAAATGACCTTGATATTAGGATTCTCTTGAAACATACCTAGTATCTTCACAAGGCTTTAAAAATGCCATTCTCATTACTTAGTGTATTTTCTTAAAAACAATTACTACCATCCAGAGCTTAAACATGCCAGCCCTTTAATTTTCATTACAGAGGCACCAACCTCACCGTAGAGTTCATTCATCCTTCTACTGCTTTATTTAAAACAGACTTAAACCAGTTACAGTGCCTTATAAAGACAACAATTTAATAAAAAACATTGATGCTGACAATGCAGCCAAAAATGTATGAGGCCAAAGATATTATTTACCCAGCATTAATTATTTCCGTTTCATTTTGTTTTCCTTTTTTTTCTTTCTGGTTCCAAGGCCTTAAGAATTATCCACCCTAGCAGTGTTTTTGGATGCAAAAACTTTTCTTCCTATGGCAGGATATTTAATGTCCTCCGGTGGCTAGGAGGAAACAATCAATACAGGGCTTGTTATTGGGTTACCGGAGTCAATTCCTGATTCAGTTCTTTGAGAATCTGAACTTTTAGGCTGCACACAGAGGTGGAGAGGAATAGGGATATTTTGACTTTTCTAATCAGTGGGGACACAGGCCCTTTTGAGGGCCTCTCTGTATTTCCCATATGAGTCAGACATCTGACAATTTGAATGATTTGGTTGTCTACACCACAATAGACGAGTTTGGGTGGGTTGCCAGAGGTTTCAGAATTGTAGGCTGTTCAGGGTCTCAGGCTGTGCAGTTTCTTAAGAAAATTTTGAAATGCCTAAAGCAGTTCAAAATAAATTTATGTTCACCCTATTGCTGGTGATGTCCGTAGCATCTTTGCCATTGGCTATGAAGGACACAGGTAGTTCCCTCTGATTAAAGAAAGGAAAAAGAGGGCAGAAATGAGATGCCCCCAGTTTCCTTCTTCCCAAGGTACCCCAGTATGTGTGCATTTAGGTGGTGAGTTCAAGAGGCCCCTCAGTGAAGAAATGTGCCTATGTGACTTGGTTTGGTCATTTCTGCTATTTTCCCCTCTGGTAATTGTTTTACTATTTCTGGAAGAAAACAAAAAAGTAATTCAAAACTTTGCAACATGACCTATTAGTTTTCTCTTTGTTATAGCAGCAAGCTGATGTAAGAGTACTTAGACGCAAGGGCGTTTAGCCTCTAGTACAGACTGTCCAACTCTAAAGGTCATTGGACTTATATTGGCCAGGGACGATCGTACATTTTTCCACATGGAGACTCAACCATCTTAGACATTCTTTTCCACTTGAGAAAGGAAAGACAAATTCAGGAAAAAAAAATTTCTATTTTCAGTGTGGCTTTTAGAAAGTGTACCATGGTTGGTAAGAATTTTGCACTGGTCTCTTCAGAAATCCTGCAATTGTTTACTAAGAATGAATTGGAAGTGAATGAAACGAAACAAAGGTCTTTGAAGACTGGTGTTCCTTGTCTACCAGAAAGGGAGAAACGCTTTAATGCTCTACTTGTCAAAACATTCCATCAAGAGGTAGGGAAAATGAAGGATTTCTAAAAGCAGAGCTTTAGTTTGGTTTAGAAGAACAATAGAAATGCTTATTTCTCTACCTGAGTGTATCAACTGTCTGTTGGAGTCTGTGTGAGGTTTTCCAGTCAAGACACTATTCAGAAATAATCATCATTATCCTGGTTATGTTTTCCTTGAAGCCACAAAAGGCCCCTTCCCCAGAACTGTCAAATTAATTAATTAACTAACTAATTAATTTTGTATTTAGGAGAGGAAGGGAGAGGGAGAGAGAGAAAAACAGCAATGATGAGAGAGAATCATGAATAGGCTGCCTCCTACATGTCCCACACTGGGTATCTAGCCCACAACCCGGGCATGTGCCCTGACCAGGAATCGAACCATGACCTCCTGGTTCATAGGTGGATGCTCAAACACTGAGCCACAACAGCCTGGCCAGAACTGTCAACTTTAGACCAGAACCAGTTAACAAAGTTGTCACCATTCTTAGACAGTGGCCGGTGTGGACAGCCTATCCCTCCGAGGTTTTGCTTGCTGAGGCCGCCACACAAAATCTATGGGAAGCTGCTCATGGATGCTCCTCTGCCATCTGCTCTGATCAGCTGGCCTGCCTCTCAGGGTCATTTCTGTGTTTCTGTACAAGCCATGCTATCACTAAGCTCCCCATCTTCCAAAATCATCTAATCACAGTTTCTGGTTGCAGGGGAGGGGGGATAGGGACCTGCCTAGATTAAAAAAAGTGTTACCTTTTCTCTCTCAACTTTGTTCCCTCTTTTGCCTGAGCTCTGAAAGTGTCTAGTCCATGATTTGTTTGGATGTAATTCAGAAGAGAATGTATGGTTATGGGTGTATGGTTCTCCCAGAAAGAGAGAGTGGGCTCCCCCATGCAGTTGCAGGATAACAGACACCTCACTAAAGACTTGTGTTTGAGGCACTGAGGTAATTATCTTCCATGAACAACATCTGGAGTCAAGAATGCAGTACAATTTTTCATTATGAAAGACTATGGCATAGGCTGCCACACAATTTTTTGGGGTGTGTGTGTGTGTTTGTGTGTCTGGTGTCCATCAGAAGAGAGAGAAATGAATAAATAAAATGTGAAAACACTGAAAATTCTTCCTCTGCACTCTGCACCCAGGAGCTAAGACATCAATATGCCGATGCTTCGTTATTAATCATTGAACTGTACCTAGTATAAACGTGTCCTCTGCTGACTACATTATCTATCAGATATCTGCCTCGCTGCTGTGTCAGGGCAATTTCTGTTCAGGTTGATGAACACTAGGCCACAGCCATGGTGACCGACTTTCGCCAATGACTTTCAGGATTCCTGTTATTTAACAATGTGTTTTGCTGGAAGGAAACAACAGAATCCAGGGTGAAGTTGGTCATGCTTCAGACGAAGGAAACAATGATTTCAATGGTTATGGGAATCAGTTTTCCCCTAACCCCTGATTTTGTCTCTGATGATGCCCTTTAAGTTCATTCACTGAGACGGTAATAAAATTTCATCCTTTTATATGAGTGCCAAACTGGCCCGTTTTCCATCAAACCTGGGGAATATTATAATGGTCCTTTTGAAATGAAACATTTATAATTGACTATATTTCCCCAGCTGCATAATTAACTCATTTCTATAACAGTTTATTAAAAAATCCGACTTTAAGAAAATGCTTACTTAATCTTGCAGAAAAGATAGCAAGAGAGACGTTACGTTCTGAAGCTGTGGACTGGATTACCAAAGGTCTGGAGAAACCAGATCTGCACTGCAGAAACCAGACAAGAAGTTTTCAGAAGGGAAGTGCCCTGAACAGGGTTCAAGTTGGAAAAGCAAAAAATACACCTTCCCTAAGAGGCCATGCAATAAGGTGGAGGATGAGGTGACGAACCAGTTAAAATTTTCCTGTCTGGCTGATTGACACATCTGCATATACACCACTTTTAATGTGCTCTATTTTTTTTTTTTTTTTTGATAAATTTTTGTAAAGACATAAGCCCAGCAGGTACCAACTCTTGGTTTATTTTCATGAAACCTTGACTTTTTATTGTGTATTATTTTTGTCTAGGATGTGATATCCAGAACATTCTTACCTATTCACTATAAGTTTTTGCCTCTTTCTTCCACTTTCCACACTCAACAGAATTGGGATCTTCCATATGGGAGCCACTGGCCATGTGGGGTATTTAATTTCAACTTTAATTAACTAAGAGTAAATAACATTTAAAAATTCAGTCGTCCATTTCACTAGCCACACTTCAGAGCCTCAACTAGCCTTGGTGAAGAGTCTAGATATTGAACATTTCCATCTTTGCAGAAAATTCCATTGGAGAGCACAGCGCTAGAATACCAGCTCAAAAAGATTAGCCTGGCCCAGTGTGGCTCCATAGCTGAGCATCAACCTATGAATCAGGAGGTCAAGGTTTGATTCCAGGTCAGGACACATGCCTGGGTTACAGGCTCGATACCCAATAGGGGGCATGCAGAAGGCAGCGGATCAATGTTTCTATCTCTTCCCCTCTCTTCCTCCCTTTTTGTTATTAAAGAAAATTAAAAAAAGATTAGGGATAGTGACTGTTTTGCTCAGTCCTGGATTCCTGGTGCCTAGATGGGGCCTACCTTAGGAGCAATGTGCAATCAATATCTGCTGAATGAATACATTTGTTTTTAAATCTTAATAGCCGACTACTTTGCCTTTCCTAGGGGTCTTGCCCACCTAGAGAGCTCTGTGGCAGAAGTAAATTACAAATTACATAACTTTTCTAAAGAAGTCTCCTGAATGGCTTCTGATCTCACTCTGATGGTCTCTCAGGCTCTTACCCAATATTCTTGCCGTCCTGACCTTCTCTCTAGAATCTCACCTTCCCCAGATCTCTCCCTCCTCCCTCTGCTAGAGCCACACTGGCTTCCTCGCTGTCCCTTAAACACACCAGGCACACCCTTATCTCAGGGCCTCTGCTGCTCAAGGTGTCCTTAGACAAGTGCATTGCACAAAGATGATAAAAAAAAATACATATTTGAGTGTTGAAGAAATGTGAAATTCCATTGCTAGCAGGAAGCTGGGTTCTTCCTACAATGGCAAATATAAAAGAAAATACCACTTTAAAAACACATCACCAGATGTGATGTTCGAGTTAGGTAGGCACTGTCCAAATCTGCTGACATACTATTTTCCTGTAGAAAGTAACCAAGTCACCGAGTCGCCGCAGCTACTGCAGCATTGGATCCGCCAGACCCACTGTTGTTCCCAAGGCACACTAAAAATAGCCACACGGTTTTGAAAGTGGTTGGGAGCTATGTGTAGACAAGGGTTATAAAAGCCCGGAAACCAGGCAGACTTTCTACTGTTTCTGAATAATTCTTTGCCTTTTGTGGGCTGTGATAGTCCATAGAATATTGGAGATGATTTCCCTTAAGTATGCTGAGCATACCATTAAAAACTGTGTACCTCCCTGGCTAGTTTGGCTCGGTGGATAAAGCGTCAGCCTGAGGACTGAAGAGTCACAGGTTCGATTCCGGTCAAGGGCATGTACCTTGGTTGTGGGCACATCCCCAGTGGGGGGTGTGTAGGAGGCAGCTGGTTGATGTTTCTCTCTTATCGATGTTTCTACCTCTCTATCCCTCTCCCTTCCTCTCTGTAAAAAATCAGTAAAATATATTAAAAAACAAACAAACAAAAAAAACCACACACAACCTGTGTACCTGGAACAAAACAGCTGGTTTGAAAAGAGGCTTTCCACAGTAACACTGGAGTTTTTATTTGACACTTGCAAGTGTCTTCAAATAACTAAGATAGAGGGCCATACTGCATATGGAAACCTATGG
Organism: Murina feae; assembly: GCA_004026665.1. Taxonomy (NCBI): domain Eukaryota; kingdom Metazoa; phylum Chordata; class Mammalia; order Chiroptera; family Vespertilionidae; genus Murina; species Murina feae. Next base: position 1,698 of record PVJC01015761.1, on the reverse strand, counting down.
GAATTATAGACTGCACACAGCACATACATTCTGAACCGAATATCTCTCCATAGCACCACAATGGTCTGCCAGTTTTCAGATTTATATTGAGCCATTTCAAATAAAAATTCAATTGTATTTTGAAATCTTGGTTATACACATTTAAGGGTAAAAGTTATGGTTAGCAATACACAATAGAAAGTACTATTATTAGCAAGACTACATCTCACCTTAGAGGGAAGAGCTTGCCAATCACTTGCGGTTCATAGCGCTCTAGGCCCCCCTAGTCCTTTCCCTGAGGCGAGGGGCTGCTTCTTTCATCTCTCGGTTGTTACCATCTGAGCTGACAGGGAGTGCCAAAGACAATTTTCTTGGGTCCCCATTCACCCATCTCTACCCACCTCCAAGAGCTTTCTGGTCACTTTTTCCTTTGCTTCCCCTTTCACTCAGTTTCTCTGGTTTCTTTCACTTTATGTTATTGAATTTCAGAAACCTTGTGAGGTTAAGAATTATTCCCTCACATTCTGTACAGAGTCCAGGGACCCACAGACTGTGGGAAACTCAAGCATCAGCTAAAGATAACTTGTACCAAGTACTCAGTCATTGCTTAAGAGAGTGAGTTCATCAATCGCAATCTTCTAGGAGTTAGTTTCCAGTTTTGTGGCTCATGCTGTCAAGCACACGGAGGGTGAACGTGGGCTGGAGGACTGATGAGAATGGGAAGATGCCAATTAACCCATTCAAGGATATGTTTATTGATTTTGAGAGAGAGAGGAAGAAGAGGGGAGGGAGAAACCAATGTGAGAGAGAAACATCAATCCGTTACCTCCTGCATGTACCCCTACAGAGGACTGAATCAAACCCACAACCTTTCTGGTGTACAGGATGACGCTCCAACCAACTGAGTCCCCTGGCTGGGGCATTTTCGAAATATGATCACTTAGGAAAACAGGTGCCTTATAAAGGTTGATGTCATGAAAAAGTTGAAATTACCTATCTAATCTGAGTTTAGAGTAAAAAACCAAAAAGGGTTGGGAGAACAGGAGCCTGCCTAAGCAGCTGAAATAATAAATTAAAATTGACCTCAGTTGGAAAAATCTGAGAATCTGACAACCTTTTATATGAGTTAATGTGCAAAGCCATGTATTTATAAATTACAAAATTTGTGCATGGGGGGTGGGGTGGGTGGGCGGGTGTGTGTGTCCCTCAGCCCAGCCTGCACTCTCTCCAATCTGGGACCGCTCGAGGGATGCGGTGGGATGGGCCTAAACCGGTAGTCAGACATCCCTCTCACAATCCAGGACTGCTGGCTCCCAACTGCTCGCCTGCCTGCCTGACTGCCCCTAACTGCTTCTGCCTGACAGCCTGGTCACCCCTAACCACTCCTCTACTAACCTGATTGCCCCTAACTGCACTCCCCTGCTGGACTGGTCACCCCTAACTGCCCTTCCCTGACGGCCCAATTGCCCCTAACTGCCCTCCCCTGCCAGTCTGATTGCCCCTAACTTCCATCCCCTGCTAGCTGGTCACCCCTGACTGTCCTCCCCTGCAGGCCTAATCACCCCAACTGCCCTCCCCTGCTGGCCATCTTGTGTCCACATGGGGGTGGCCACCTTGCATGTTGAAGTGAAGGTCAATTTGCATATCACCTCTTTATTATACAGGATTATGTACTGCTATGACCATAAATGACATCTTCTTACGATGCTGTTGGTTTTT
>PVJC01015760.1:0-34616 GCA_004026665.1 Murina feae | reverse complement strand
CGAGCCTCAGATGCGGCTGGGGGCAGGTCCCCAGTGGTGACACACACACATACACACACACACACACAAAAGGCGCCTGGCAGACTGGGGCCATCATAGGACATCCACTGAGGGGTCCCAGACTGTGAGAGGGGGCAGGCCGGGCTGAGGGACTCCCTCCACCCCGAGTGCACAAATTTTTGTGCACCGGGCCCCTAGTAGATAAATAAAGAGGTCAGCTGGAGCCCAGCACCTGTGAGTTCTCACAAAGGAGATACATTCTACTACTATTAATGTTTTTTTTTTGTTTTTTTATTATTATTATTATTATTATTATTATTATTATTATTATTATTACTACTAGGGGCCCGGTGCACAAAAATTTGTGCCCTTGCGGGGAAGGGGGAGGTCCCTCAGCCCAGCCTGTGCCCTCTCGCAGTCTGGGAACCCTTGGTGATGTCCACCTGCTGGCATGCCTGGCCAGCCTGGGTGAGGGGCTGAGGGCCGTTTCAGGCTGCCCACAGCCCCTTCAGGGTTCGGGTCCCTACTGGGGTGCCTGGCTGGAAGCAGGTATCTGGGATTTATTTAACTTCTATAATGGAAACTTTGTTGCCTTGGTCCCTCACTCAAAGCCTGGGTTGCCAGGTCCCAGCACAGCAAGTATCTGGGGTTTGTTTATCTTCTATAATCGAAACTTTGTAGCCTTGTGTAGAGCTCAGGGCCTGCAGAGCCCTGGCTTCCTCCATTGCCTGGGGCAACTCCAGCTCTTTGGCTGCCACCATCTTAGTTGAGTTAATTTGCATATTTGCTCCTGATTGGTGGGTGTGGCTTGCGGGTATAATGGAGTGAGGATTAGTTTGCATATTACTCTTTTATTATATTAGATTATTATTATTATTTTAAAAATATGCTTTTTATTGATTTCAGAGAGAGGAAGGGAGAGGGAGAGAGAGTTAGACACATCAATGATGTGAGAATCACCTATTGGCTGTCCCCTGCACACCCCCTACTGGGGATCAAGCTTGCAACCCAGACAATATGCCCTGACCTGGAATCGGACTGTGACCTCTGGTTCATGGGTCGACACTCAACCATTGAGCCACACCAGCTGGACTTGTTTTATTATTATTATTATCATCATCATTATTATTCATCAGAATTTGCCAGAACCCGAGATACTTTAGGGTGAGTAGCAGAAGTCACCAATGGAATATTAGCTAAATTCAGATCCTGAAGAGTAGACATTCTAGAGTTTTATTCTGTAAGCAGTTGAAGGTTATGAGATGAAAAATGCCACAGCAAACCTGTCTTATCTTTCTATTCTGCATTTCAACGCTTCTTAGCCATTCACACTTAACCATGTTTGTGTTCTTTAGTTTTCATGTATTAAATATAAAAAGCTGGGCCAAGTCCACACGGAAAACCTCCTTTCTCCAGAGCAAATTTATGATTTTTTTTTGTCAGAAGCGTAAGTAAATGGATGGCCAGCAACTATCTCTAACTCCATTTTCTAAATTCCTTTTTACTTTATAGGTTATCATTGTGAATTTCATTTCCCATTTTTGGTAATAAACTTAACAGGTGAAGTATTTTTATGGCTGAGGTTTTACATTTTTAAGTTACGTATGTATTCACTTTGGATTTTGACATTTAATACCTCCCCTGAAATACCTGGGAGAAATTACACCTATGACATAACCTGTACTTTAGGGGAGGAAATAAATGCCACACTCCAAGCAATTATACAGGTAGTAATAAAACATTAAATATGTGTTAGAACTTTTAAATGTGGGTTTAAAAGAAGGTAGGAAAATATCTATACATATTAAGAAACTATTTTTATTCTGTTTTCTGATGAGGGAAATCTAAAAATTAATAGCCTTTAATCAAACCCATTAGTCTTCTAATAGGAAGTTCTGTGAGAAGTAGATACAATCTCTGTATTAAGTGTGTAATGTAAACTATTTCTCTGAAATATACATCATTACCATATGGTTATATATAATTTCTATTTGAAACTGTTGAAAATGGACCGTCTGTTATCCAGGGAATCCTAGATGATTTCTAGTGAATATGCAAAATGGATCCAGCTTGTAGGCATGCTATATTAATTCATAACTTTTTTGGAGTCTAGGTCAGGACCGTTCTTCCTGCCCAATTCACAAACTTCTTTTTCCCATCCTTTCTCCTTGCCTTATGTGTTTTCAGGAATTTGTGAATGATTCTCATATCCCGATGAGGCCCATGGCTTGGCAAAACTTGTCCCTCTGACCACACTCTTACCATAGAGGTTTGCTAGGCCTCCTTTGCCAATGCGTACCTCTTCTGTTGAGGAATCAAGGCCTCTGGTGGTGGCCGAGTACAGAGGAATACAGATAAAAATGAAGTCCTGACTAGTTGAAAAACAGAGACAGGATTTTAACTTGACAATGGTTATGAACAGCAGGAGGGTGGCAGCATTGTCTATAAGTGGTTGGTAAGCGGTGACTGCAGTAACCCACATGGCCAGGGAGAGCCGCATGCAGTGAATAGTTCCCATTCAGAACCTTTTCAAGGTTCACCGTCTAGAGATCTGCTACATGGAAAGTGTGTGCATCTCCAGGTATAGAGGAACAATCACTGGGAGATAAAATTCTCTACAGTAAAATTAACACAGATTTTTTTTTTTTTAATGAAAGACAGGTCATTGTAAAAAGTAACTCTACAGACATCATCTCTTACTGAAAAAAAGATTGATGATGACATTGAGGCAGGATAATCTCAGCAATGTTCTGCATTGTTTTTAAAAGCTTTGTGTTTAAAATTCATAGCACTTTTCTAACCCTGATAAAGTAGCCTAATTTTCTAGCTTGCTTTGTTCAGTAAAATATATTTCTAAATCCATTTTGAGCAACAGTTTCTTCAATTTGAGTCATTTTCTCTCAAGTTAATAGATTCCACACAAGCATACCTGACTTTTAATGTTAATGTGTACTGTGTATTCCAAACTTGCCTGTGACAATGGGAAGCACAATCAAAATGAAATCCAGTTGTTTAAAGCATATCTAGCCTGTTATTTTGTTAAAATGCATCTTCATTTTACTCTTATTCGCCAAAGTATATATAGTGATACCAAATCACATTTTACCTTGTATTGAGGTTCCATCTCCCTCTTTTCTCCCAGCAAATGAGAAAGAAAAAAGAATGCGTTAGATATGGTTGTGTCGTTTCAAGATAAGATGACTTTAAAATACCATATCAGTAGAGGACATTTGCTTTAACATAATAAATTCCTGCACCAGTAAGTTCAGCTGTAACAAGCTGGCCCACCAAGGAAAGCATTTTGATTTTGAGGCATTTGGCATCAGTAACTTCATTTGCAGGTTGATGTTTTCATTTTATATTGAGTCTAAAACCCTTTGTTGTTTTATCCAACCCATTATACCTATGTAGTAACAGTGCCTGTGGGTACTTCTGGCATTTTCTTTTGATCATTGGGTACTAGTCTAATGTCATGAATCTCATTTTTTCCTTTTCAGCAGTGCCACCAGCTCTCTGAAAAACAGAGGGTAATGTGATGGAGACAGAGGTTTTTTTTCTTTAGATAGCCAGACAGAGAGAAAACAAATAACGTCTATACCTGAGTCAGTCTTGCCTTTAACAGAGGCCCATTAAGGGAGTGTTGCCTGTAACAGTGGCCCATTAAGGACGTTCTTGTCATGTATACTGTTGTGTCCCCAGTTCATACAATAGTACTAGCACATAGTAGGTGCTCAGTGAATATTAGTTGAGTGGATGTTGAAAGATTGGGGGAGAGAGTGGGTGGCTTGAGCACAGAGCTGTGAGCACAAGTCACAGGCAGTCATGAGTTGGTAAGTGTGGTTTAGAGTTATTCCTGTGTGTTTGAAAACTGAAAGCAAGGCCAATTCCAAACAGGATTAAGGGGCCAGCCAGCTGGCCAGGTGCCCAGGGAGCTAATCCATAAGAGGCATAGAAACCAATGAAAATGTTCAAGACAGAGAAAATTGTGTTTACTAGAATGCCCCTACTAGGATTGGGTGTAAGACATGGGAATGTGTTCTTACTTTTCTCAAACAGATATTGGCTGCTTTCTAAGGAGGGCAGGTCCAGTTAATTACAGACCTTTTGTTTGTTGAGTGAAGAATTCAAAATGGGGACAGAACTGAAATCTTTGAATGAGAGAGAATAGTTAAGTACTGACACCAGGGAGCTTCCTACTCTACCCCTGGGCAGATTTAAGCCTTTTTTCCCCCCCTAAATAAATGAAAACCAACACTTAAAGGATATTAGTTTAAAAGGACATCAAATTGTAGCTTAGGCAGAATGAATACAGATTTCAGTGTCTCATTGAAGTGTTGGACCATTCCTGCCTAATGGAGATATATAATTTAAAAAATTCTTAATAGCCACTTTAGTAAACTAAAAAGAAAAGGGTGAAAGTAATTATAATAATAAACTCTATTTAGCCCAATAAATTCACAATATCATTTCAGTTTGTAATCCATGTAAGAAGTATTGGTGAGATATTTTATATTCTCTTTTTTATACTATGTTTTCAAAACCCTGTGTATTTCATACTTCTAGCACATCCCAGTTTGGATGAACTACTTTGCAGGTGCTTAGTAGCCATATTGGCGAGTGACTGCCACAGTAGACAGTATAGTCTTTGTGCACAAGGCAAAGTCAGTGACTCGCAGTTGGCATCATTGAACTGGTCCTAAAAGGCCCTTAAATAAAAATTCTCTCTTTGGGCAGCATGAAATTCTTAGTGTTGATATCACTCTTTAGATATCTTTTTGTTTGTTTGCTCATTAATCCTCACCAGAGGTTATTTTTATTTCATTGATTTTTTAGAGTGGAAGGGAGAGAGGCGGGGAGAGACAGAGAGAGGGAAACATCTGTTTGAGTTTGGTTGTCTTCTGCATGTGCCCCAATGGGGGCCCGGGATTGAGCCTACAACTGAGACCAGAATCAAACTGGGACCCTTCAGTCAGTGGGCCTACACTGGCCACTGAGCCAAACCAGCTAGGGCTAAAAATCTTTTTAAGGAAGTACTAGAGGCCCAGTGCATGAAAATTCGTGCACTGGGTGGAAGGAGGGGGGTAGGTGGTGCCTCAGCCTGGCTTTCACTTTCTCACAGTCCAGAAGTCCTCAGAGGATGTCCTGTTGACGGCTCAGGCCTGCTCTTCTGTGGGAGGAGACCAGGCTGATCACGGGAAGGTGCCACCCCCATCATCCCACTGCTGCTGCCACTGCCAGCCCTCACAGCCACCATTGCTGCCGGGATTCCTTGGCCCTTTTCAGCCCTCACAGCCTGCTGTGGCTTTTTCCAGAAGGACGTCCAGAAAACATCTGGTCTATCCAGTCTAATTAGCATATTACCCTTTTATTAGTATAGATAATGATAGATGTGTTGAACTATTTTTCTTCAAAAGTAATAAGTAGTTTAATGCTTGGATATGAATGCTCTTTATTTGGTTAACCTTATTTCCAGAGTAAAACATCAATAAATAACCATGTCTATTTAGACCAATGATGACTAAATGTTACGGGTATCCTATATAATGAAACCCTAATATACAAATCAACCAAACGGCAAACGACTGGTCACTATGATGCACATTGACCACCAGGGGGCAGATGGTCAATGCAGGAACTGCTCCCTTGGTGGTCAGTGCGCTCAGCCAGAAGCCAGGCTCATGACTGGTGGGAGCCTCTTCCTCTTCCACTGCAGGCGATTGGTAAGGAGCGAGGGGTCCCAGGCTGCAAGAAGGATGTCTGACTCCAGGGGGAGTGGGCCTAAGCTGGCAGGCAGACATCCTGAGAGGGGTCCCAGACTGCAAGAGGGTGCAGGTTAGGCTGAGGGACCCTCCTCACCCCAGTGCATGATTTTCATGCACCAGGCCTCTAGTGTTATAATCATTAATGACAATTAGAGATCACATATTGTCATTATTTGAACCCAGGTCTTCTGGTTCCAGCTTTATTGCCTTTTCTGTTTCCACAAATGCTAGATCTTGTCATGAATTAAAGACAGAACTTTCTCCCCATGTACAAAAACTAATTCAAGCCCTAACCCAGTTTGGCTCAGTGGATAGAGCGTTGGCCTGCAGACTGAAAGGTCCCAGGTACGATTCTGGTCAAAAGCATGTACCTTGGTTGCAGGCACATTCCCAGTGGGAGGTGTGCAGGAGGCAACTGATCAATGTTTCTCTCTCATTGATGTTTCTAACTCTCTCTCTCCCTGCCTCTCTGTAAAGAATCAATAAAATATATTTTTTAAAAATTAATTCAAAATGGAACAAAAACCTAAATATAAGACCTTAAACAGTAAATTACATAGAAGAAAACATAGATACTAAACTTATGGACCTTGGTGTTAGAGAGGATTGTATGAATTTGATCCTAAAGGCAAGGGAAGTAAAGGCAAAAATAAATGAATGGGACTGTATCACACTAAAAAGATTCTGCACAGCAAAAGAAACTGCCAACAGAACAAAAAGCCAACCAACCGAAGGGAGATGGTATTTGTAAACAACAGCTCTAACAAGGAGTTACTATCCGAAATATATATAGAACTCATACAACTCAACACCAAATAACCCAATTAAAAAATGGGCAGAGGACCTAAACAGACATCCCTCCAAGGAGACATACAAGTGGCCAGCAGATATATGAAAAGGTGTTCAACTTCACTAGCTATTAGGGAAGCACAAATCAATATTAGGAGTAGCCTTTAGACATGAGACCAGAAAAAGGGGTGAAAGTCCAGATGACTATATATACTTGATTTGTTAACTAATTGATCATTTTACTCAGAGTTAGCTTTACTTAGTTTTTACCCCCTTTCTCCTTCATAAACACACTTCCTTTTTTATTTTAAACTAGAGGCCCAGTGCACAAATTTGTGCACCAATGGGATCCCTTGGCCTGGCCTGCAGGATTGGGCCAAAACCAGCTCTCCAACATCCCCTGAGCAGTCCCAGCCAGGCCGAGAGACCCCACCACTGCACAGTCAGGGCTGGGGAGGGATGTGGGAGATTGGCCAGCCAGGGAGGGACCAGGGGAAGCCTCTAGGTCATGTCTGGCCCTTCTCTCTCAGTCCTGATCAGCTGGCCCTCAGCAGCAAGCTAACCTACCAGTCGGAACATCTGCTCTCTGGTGGTCAGTGCATGTCATAGCGACTGGTTGACTGTCTGCCTCCTGGCGGTCAGTGCATGTCATAGCAAGTGGTTGAGCTGCCTTAGCATACCATTAGCATATTACGCTTTGATTGGTTAAATGGATGACTGGACACTTAGCATATTAGGTTTTTATTATATAGGATTGAGATGTAATTGCCACGACATAAAACTCACCTTGAAAGTGTACAGTTCAGGGTTTTTTAGTACATTCACAGCATTGTACAGCCATCCCCACTTTGTAATTTAAGACCCCTTGTTTTAATTACAGATCTTCTAGGATTCACCCCTAACTCTTCTCCCTTGATAAACTTACTCAAAAGAAGGAGGAGGGAGGGGAGAAAGGTGAGAACCAAGAAGTGCAGCATGATATTTTGGGAACCCATTTCTGAACAGTTAACTCTATTTAGGTATCTGTAAACACCCTCAGGAGCACCAATGCAATATTAAAAATTAGAGGCTGTATAGAGCTTGGTTTAGGAGACATTCTGTTATTTCCCAGTTTGACTCTTGGTCTAAAATGCTGACAGTATGACCATGTAAACATTTGAGTTAAATAACTCTTTTCTTTTTCCAAATTTATAAAAAACAAACAAACATTTTAGTTTTTTGAAAAATTTAAATGCACTCTAAAATAGATATTTGCATTGATGGGTAACTCACCTCTGGTATTATTACAGTCCTGAAGCTTATGTTATATAGCTACATTTTAGAAGTGAAGGGGAACTCATAGCATTAGACATAACTCAAGGACTCTTGTTTGTGGCAAGAGATTCCACCACATATCTTTGTATGGTTAACATAATTGTTTAAGATATTCTCCCAGCGACATTACTGTCAATTACCAAGTATTATATAGTCAGAGTCCCCACCTTGTATTCCATTTGAATCCTACTGTTTTGCATTATTTTAACTGGCCACATTTTAATTTTTATTGAGGCGAAGGCAACTACAAGGAATGTGGTTATCGTGAGCTAATCTTCCCCTAGGGGTATTTGGGATATTTTCTGCCTCTGAGATTGTGATTGCTTTCTGATTGCCATTGAGCTTGAACATGCCTTACTGCTTAATTATGCTGCGCTATTGCCTTTCTCATGTGATAGGCTGGGCCAGCTGAGAAGTATTTCCAGAGCTCACTATTCGGGATGAAGGAAAGAACTGAGAGAGCACGTGTTTTTATTTGTTTTGTCTTTCCTTCTTACGTTTTTCCTCTCTCTTAGAAAATGTTCCCCTCTTTTTTACGGGGTTAGCTATTATCTCTGGGTCATGTAAGGATGTCTTTGTGGTATAATTGGTCTCGACTGAGTATCAGCACCATATTGATACCCCTCAGGGGTCGTCTGCTTTCATCTTTGGCCAGTTCTTCAACCATAACACTGGGTCCTTATCTGTCCCCAAATTATATGCAGGCCTTTGTTGAGTGAAAGAATATAATATGAAAGAATATGTTTTCATTTGGGGATCAGGCTCACAACCCAGGCATGTGCCCTGACCTGGAATTAAACTGGAATTGAACCTGAACCGGCAACCTCCTGGTGCATGGGAAGACACTCAACCAACTGAGCCATACCGGCTGGGCTGGGCTTCATACTTTTGTAACTGTATATAAATAGAAGAAAAAATATATATATATGTACATATATTTTTTTAAAGGTGTCCTTGCCCAGCCGGAGTGGCTCAGTTGGTTGTGCACTGTCCTGTGCACCAAAAGATTGCCAGTTCAATTCCCTTTCAAGGTACAAACTTGGGTTGTGGGTTCAATAAAAACATATCCTCAGGTGAGGATTAAAAAATAAAAGGTGTCCCATTGCAGATCGCCAGTATAAATTAGTATCAGAATCACCACACAAAACTCTCTTGCTCACTTTAATCAGGAATATTTTAGAGAATAATAGAAAACACAGTGCTAATGAGTAATGTGCCCAGAAGCTCTTATTATTGGGTTGGCATGAATTCCACTTAATGACAAGCTTTCCCAAGCAGCGGTTGATTTTAATCCCGTTTTCATTAGTGAGATATAAAATGTTAAAAATACCTTCCATTGTGCTGTCCTTTTGTAGCATAGTAGCATATGTCTCCCATGTTCACCAAGGCTGTCTTTGAGATTCTACTAGTAACTTCCTATCTCATAAATAAGAGTTGTTCAGGAAATAAAAACCTATGTTTTCCCATTGTTAGCTATATGTTTTTCTAATAATCACATCTGAAGCTTATTATGCAGTAATAGCCTTAAGATATTATTTTTTTAAATGTACTACTTTGGTCTTAATACTAGTTTTTAATCTCTTCTTGTTTCTGTGAAGTCTGAATGAGATTTTCAAAATTGAATAATAATTTGATCCGTTAATCTTTTGAAGCTAGTAATTTTATTTTCTTCTCTTTGCAGTCTCTGAGGTTCGCAAATGAATAGAGCTTCATTACTGCAGTCTGCATTTAATAACCATTATCCATTATCTTGTAATTAAGACTCCCTGTAACGAATCATGAGGACAATGCAAAAATACATAGTACATTTCTTTAATGAACTGGAAAATGTTCATCTTGTTCTATTTAGTAATGAGTTGCTGAATAGTCATTAAATCCACTGGAGAATAGAGCTAGATGGATTTTGAAGACTGTCTTGAGTTTGTGGTTAATCTATTAGAATTAAAATTTCATCCTCTATTTTTATCAACAGCTGATTAGAAGTCATTCTGTTTGACCAAATTGATTAGAAGACCATATACAAGGGCAGCTGTTGTTTAATGAAAGTTTTTAATGAAACTGTACCGTGGAGACTTGTAATTATGGGCCTTAGGAAAGCTTTGAGTTGCTTTAGACCACAAAAAAAGTATTGTACTAGAGATTTCAAATTAGGAAAAGAAAAAAAAAATGTTTTGATATAATACTATAAATTTATTATTAATTTTAATTTCAACTAATTACAGTTGCATACTAGTCTATTTAATGTGTTGCTTTTGGCTTCCAGGACGTTCATCTTCTAAGTCAGTCATTTCATTGAAATTGTGAGCACTGATGAGAGAACATTTATATGGATAGCTATTCTAATTGTGAGATATTTTCTCATATGGTCTTTTCCCCCAAGCTGAGCAGAAGTGAGCTTGGTTAAGGTTGGATTTACATAAGCTCTGAAGAGAGTCTTTGGTGTTCTGTGGTGTTGGCTATTCTAAATCTAGCATTTATTTCTCTAAGGTAATTTTGTTTTAGCAGAGGGGCAAAGGAAGCAATATTAAAATGAGAAGTAAAACAAAAGCGTGTGCCCACTTACTCCCCATTGGAAAGCCCATTGTTTTTTGACAGTAGCATAATACTAATGTACTTTCTATAGTAAGTATTTTGTGTCATGAAAGCTAAGTCTTATTCCCGAGTGTACAGAAATAGCCGGTGGTGCCTGCATGCCTGTGTTAATCTCTTGTGTGATCTCTGATTCCATTGTCTTTCCTCGCCCCATCTAACTAGACACCAAATTTAGCATCTTAAACACTGATTTCAGGGGGCAGACCTCATGTTTCCTAAGGAATTTTTATAGTCACACTAGAGGCCCAGTGCATGAAATTTGTGCATGGGTAGGGTCCCTAGTGGCTGCTGGCTGCCAGCCGGGGCCTCCCTTCCCCCCCTGCCTGTTGCCACTGGCCAGGGTGGGCCAGCCAGGGGGAAGGGCCACGGGTGGTTGGCCAGCTGGCCCTACCCCCTGGTTGAACTCCTGGTAGAACTCCCAGTTGAGGGGACAATTTGCATATTAGGCTTTTATTACATAGGATGTTCCAAAACACACATTGACATGCTCACACCAAATATCACTATCCCTCAACCCCCATGCTCCCTGCCCTCACAGAGATTCCTTTGATGGATCCATTTGTTATTCTTTGGATGTGTCTTGTATTTTCTATGCTTGTGTTTCTTCTAATGGTGTTGTTCTTCTATTCCTCTCTTCTTTATTCTCCTTCAGGTTCTGTACCAAATTCTACCTATCCCATATTATTCTTGATAAAGTGAATTTCTGAATCTTTCCAATTCTACTTGACTGTAATAGTTTCTTGGCATATGTCTAAAATACCATACCATAATTTGTATCTCCATCCATATCTGATTTCTAAATAATAAAGGCTGCTCTTAATGTTTAAGGACTTCTAGTTTTAGCTTCAACATGTAGGGAATTTTGAAGTTGTCATTCCTGTTCTTTTAGAACATGAAAAAGCCAAATATATGGAAAATCAGTGACTTTTCTAAGACCTGTCAAAGAACTTAGGTATTAGGGCAAACTGCCTCCCTTGAAATCTGGAAAAACAGAGAAATCCTAAGAGTCACAATCGAGATCTGCTTACCTGCTAGAATCATACACTGGTAAGAACACTTAGGTGGTAAATTTGACAAATTGTTGGAAGCTTAGTGTAACCCCAGTACTTTTGTGGGTTTTACCTCCAGGAGCCCCAGATTCTCACAGTGAAGAGCTAAGAAAGAACTTGGTTCTGGCAAGGAAGGGGAAGATAATCATTGCAAAATATGTCTAGAATGTGCTCCTTAACAAAGGCCTAAATCTTCCCTAGAGTCTTATCTTACCTGGGAAGGCATTTGTTTTCTAGTCTTCCTACCTCACCCAAGTGGGGCGGAAAAGCTAGGACACATTTGTGAAGGTTACAGTCCAGTGGCACAGGCCCATTACTAGCAAAAGACTGATATTTAACTATAAGATTACTAGAGGCCTGCTGCACAAAAATTTGTGCACTCGGGAGGTCCCTCAGTCCGGCCTGTGCCCTCTGACAGCCCAGGAGTCCTCAGGGGATATCCACTTGCCAGAGGGGAGCAGGCCTAAGCTGCAGTTGGACATCCTTAGTGCTGCTGAGGAGGCAGGAGAGGCTCCCACCACCACCGCTGTGCTGGCAGCTGGCAGCCTGGCTTGTGGCTGAGCAGATCTCTTCCTGTGGGAGTGCACTGACCTCCAGGGGACAGCTCCTGCATTGAGCATCTGCCCCCTGGTGGTCAGTGTGTGTCATAGTGACCAGTCATTCCCAGTTGTTCTGCTGTTAGGGTTCATTTGCATATTCCCTTTTATTATATTGGAAGAGGCCTGGTGCATGGGTGTGGGGTGGCTGTTTTGCCCTGAAAGGTGTCCCAGATCAGAGTGGGAGTCCCGCTGGAGTGCCTGGCCAGCCTGGGTGAGGAGCTGAGGGCCATTTTCAGGCTGGCCATGCCTCCTGTCGACCCAAGCTCCTAGCCTCTCCTTTTTATCTTTTTTTTTTCCCAGTGGGTGGGCTAGAAGCAGGTATCTGGAATTTATTTATCTTCTGTAATTGAAACTTTGTAGCCTTGAGCAGAGCCAAGGGCCGGCCAGGGCAGGTGGGAAGCTTGGCTTCCTCCATTGCCAGGGACAACCCAAGCCTCCTGCTCGCTCTAACTCTGTGGCCGCTGCCATCTTGGTTGGGGTAATTTGCATACTCGCTCCTGATTGTCTGGTGGGCATGGCTTGTGGATGTAGTGGAGTGACAGAATGATGGTTAAGTTGCATCTTTCTCTTTTATTAGTGTAGATAAAATACTACAGGCCTGGTGCACGAATTCATGCATGGTGGCGCATCTTGGGGTGGCCTGTGGCGATTGGGCCCCATCTTGCACCCCCAGCCTTGCAGCCTCACATCCCTGCCTGGCACCCCACTTTGGCCTGGCGCCACCTGCTCACCTACTGCACCATCCCACCACAGTCCTGCTCACATTGGGGCCTTTTGGGGCCAGCAGTGCCTCCACTGCTGCCCGCTGCCAGTGCTCTGGCGCTGATGTCTGCCATGTTCTGCACTACCCCCTGGTGGTCAGCACACGTAATAGCAAGCGGTCAAAATCCCGAGGAGCCAATTTGCATATAAGGCTTTTATTATATAGGATTTCCTCTCCTCCATACATTACTACCACAGTAATGGGGCTCCAGTAATCCTGTGGATTACAGTGACAGAGCTAAAAGAAAAAACATAGACTATCTGAGGAGGAATACTTAGGAAGGCCTAAGTTAGCAGAGAAGAAAAGAACAAAGATACTATAGGATTTAAATACTCTGGTAGCTATGGCTACAGCAAACATCAAGCACAGCCCAACTCCTAGCCAGATTAACATAAAATCTCTCACCAAAGGCCTGTTTATATAATAGTTGTGCCCTATTACCCAATATATCATGTCCAGCTTTCAACTAAAATTATAAGAGATGCTAAAAGGCAAGAAAAAGTACAGTCTGGCTCTAGCAGGTTTGGCTCAGTGGATGGAGCATTGGCCCTCAGTCAAAGGCATGTACCTCGGTTGCAGGCTCAATCCCCAGACCTAGTCAGAGCCCGTGCGAGAGGCAACCAAATGATTTGTCTCTCCCACAACAATGTTTCTCTCTCTCTCTGTCTCTCCCCCTTCCTTCAACTTTCTCTGAAAATCAATGGAAAAATATCATTAGGTGAGGATTAACAACAACAAAACACACACACATACAAAACCCCCATAATCTGTAGAGACAAAGCAAGCATTACAATCAGATTCAAGTGTAAAAGAGAAGTTGGAATTATCAGAAGAAGAAATTTATAATAGCTATAGTTAATATGTTAGTGAAAAAAATACCATGAGAAAATGAAAGGTAATGTAAACAGAGTGGTGGAAACTCCTAAGAAATAATCAAAAGGAAATGCTGGAAATAATAAAAAAACATGAACAAAAATGAAGAATGCCTTATGGGCTCATCAGTGGGCAGGATGGAGCCCATTAGTAGATGGGCTCACCAGTAGACTGTGGAAAGAACTAGTGACCATGAAGGTAGGTCAAGGGAAGCCCATAAATATAAAGAGAGAGAGAGAGAAAAAAAAAAAGGCTGAAAAATACGGAAGAGTTTCTAAAGGTTTTGGAACAATTTCAAAATTGTGACATATGTGTAATTGGAATACCAGAAGAAAAGTAAGAAATGGAGCAGACAACATATTTGAAGTAGTAATGGTCAAGAATTTTCCAAAATTAATGACAGATGCCAAACCACAGATCTAGGAAGTTGAGAGAACACCTAGCAGGATAAATATTTTTTTAAAATGACACCTAAATATATCATATTCAAATGGAAAAACACACACACAAGGGCAAATAGAAAATCTTGAATTAAAAAACAGAAAGAAAATACTGATAGACAAAAAAGGAAATAATTACAGTGGTCTTCTTATTAGAAACCATGTCAGCAAGAAGTGAATAGTATGAAATACTTAAAGTATTGAAAGGGGAAAAACCCTCACCAA
Source organism: Murina feae (assembly GCA_004026665.1). Taxonomy (NCBI): domain Eukaryota; kingdom Metazoa; phylum Chordata; class Mammalia; order Chiroptera; family Vespertilionidae; genus Murina; species Murina feae. Next base: position 20,210 of record PVJC01015760.1, on the reverse strand, counting down.
CCTAGAAATCTATGTCCAGTGAGATTATCCTTTAAAAGTGAAGGAGTTCAGACATATAAAAACTGAGGGAATTTGTTACCAGCAGATCTGCCCTGTAAGAAATGTTAAAAGAAATGTTAGGAGTAGGACAATGATATATATAAATCAGAAACTCTAATCTATATTACAATGAGAAGAATGTCAGAGAAAGAATAAATGAAGAATAAATAAAAATAATTTTTCTCTTTCAAATTGATCTAAAAGATAACTGTTGAAAGTAATAACAGTAACAATGTATTGGGTAAGTATATCAAAAGGATGAGTGAAATGAATGGCAGCAATATTCTAAGGCACAGAAGGGGGGAATTAGGAATATTTTGTTAAAAGGTACCTGAATTCCTTTGTGGTGGTACAGTGTTATTTGAAGATAGACTTAGATTGTTAAAAATGTATATTGGAAACTCTAGGACAACCAACAAAAAATGTACAAAAGAAATTCAACTGATATGCTGCGAGGATATAAAATGCTCAATTAAAGCCAGAGCAGGCAGAAAAAAGGTGTAAAATTTAATAAAGACAAAACACAATAAATAGAAAATTTATAAACATTGTAGATATTAACTCAACTAAATCAATAATAGCTTTAAATTAGCAATGAAAAGAGGATTGTCGAAAAGGCAGGTTCTACAATGCAGAAACATTGCCTGGAGAGAAATTTATAACATTAGGTATCTGTTTTTGTTTTTTTTTTTTAAAGAATGGTCTAAAATCAATAATCTCGGCCCTCTCTCTTTGGAAACAAGAGAAAGAACAGCAGCAAAAGCCTAAGGCAAGCAGAACAAAAGAAATAAAAACCAGAGCAGAAGTCAATGACATTGAAAACAAAACAACAGAGAAAATTTAAAAACCCTGAAAGTTGTTTTTTTTTTAAAAAAAAAAATCAATAAAATTGATAAACTTCTAGATAGACTACCCAAGAATAAAAAAGACATAAATTAATACTACAAATGAAAGGAGGATCATTACTCTTCCTGCTAACGTTAAAACAATAATAAAGGAATACTGTATGTCCACAATTGAATAATTTAGATTAAGTAGATCAAAGATATAAACAACCAAAACCCAAACAAAAAGAAATGGTCTGAATAAATCTGTAACTATTGAAGAAATTATTTTAATCTATTTTATAAAATACTTAAATTATAAAATGTTTTTAAGTCATTATTAAATAACTTTAAAAATTAATACAACCTTATGAAAATGAAATTCAGCTCTAGATGATTTCACTGGTGAATCCTACCAAACACTTAAGGAAGAAATACCAATTCTCTACAGTCTCTCCCAGAAAATAATAGCGGGTCTATGAGACCATCATTACCCTAATACCAAATCCAGATAAAGGCATTACAGGAAAGGAAAACTAAGATCAATATCACTCATGAACATCGATGCAAACATCTTTCAACAACGTATTAGTAAAAAGAAGCCAACAATGTATAAAAACATAATTATACACCACAACCAAATGGGATTTACTCTATAGAGGTTCAAGGCTGGCTTGGTGTAATGTAGTCCACTGTGTCAATAATGTAAGAAAGAAAAGTCATATGATCATATAGTTGATACAGGTTAGGCCTGGGATAAGTTTCAGCCCCTATTCATAATAAAAATGCTCAGCAAACTTGGAATAGAGGGGAACATCCTAGCTGGATAAAGAACATCGGGAAACGAACTTCCTCTAACAAACTAGATGCTTGCCCCCTAAGTTCCCCTGAAGAGCAGGGAAGGCTGCTCTCTCACACAGCTCCTGTTCAACATCGTCCTGGAAGTCCGACCCGTTGCAATAAGACAAGAGAATGGGATAAAATGTATACACATCGGGAAATGTGGTAAGGGGATAATGGCTCCCAAACATGTGTCCACAGCCTCATCCCCAGAACCTGTGAATATTAGCTTATTTGGGGGAAAAAAGGATTTTGCTGATGTGGTTAAATTAAGGACATTGAGATGAAGTGATTGTTCTGGATTATCCGCATGGTCCCACAATACGATCACAAATGTTCTTGTAGGAGAGGCAGAGGGAGCTTCAGCTCACACAGGGGAGAGAAGGCCGTGGGAAGAGGGAGGCAGATGCTGGTTTCCTTCTTGCGAGGCTCTTTCCGCAGATTCCTTCTTCACTCTGCACTTCACTCATCAGAGGTGCTTTTATGAGGACTCTATTTAAACATAGTATCTCTCCCCAAATCCATCACTCTCTCCTGGTACATTGCTTATTTGTTTCACGGCACTTATCTCCACCTGGCTTTTGTTACATATTTAAGCTTATTGTCTTCCTCTTCTAGAAAGCATCACAAGGGCAGGAACTTGGTCTGTGTTGTGTAGTGGTCTATTCCCGGCATCTAGAAGAGTTCTAGGGCATAGTAAGCCCTTAGTCAGTATTTGTTGAATGAAGGCATGCATGACAATTATGTCTCCATTTTCCCCACATGGGTCTGTAGGTAGGCTTCCGGTGAACTGTCCCAATACGTCAGCATTCCTATGGTATTTCTAGACTGCAGCCCGACCCGGGGCTTTGCTCTGTTCGCATGTGTATAACGCTTAACCATTTCCAGAGTGCTTTCACATAGATTGTCTCTTTTGATTCCTCAAATCTGAAGCCAGTAAGAATTTCCATATCTATTTTACAACTGAGAGAGATTAGGCCCCAGCTGATGTGGCTCACAGGGTTGAGCATCGACTGATGAACCAGGAGGTCACAGTTAGATTCCTGGTTAGGGCATATGCCCAGATTGCAGGCTCGATCCCTGGTTGGGGGTGTGCAGGAGGCAGCAGATCAATGTTTCTCTCACATCTTTGATGTTTCTATTTCTCTCTCCCTCTCCTTTCCTCTATGAAATCCGTAAAAATATATTTTAAAAATGAGAGAGGGTAAGAAGTCGAATTTGAAGGTCAAGTTCAGAGCTGGAGCTGGCCACCAGATCTGCTGACTCTAGCTCATCATGTGATCGCCCAGGACTAGGGTTCACCTCCACTTGCCTGTGCAATGTATGTGGCTTTGAGGGCAAGGGTGTTTTATATTTTTCACAGCGCTTTACACACAATGCACCTACTAAAGGCATATGTTTTGGAACCTTCCCATTCACAAAATAGTTGTGGTTGTATCTTTTCTAATGGAAACTAGAGGGGAAAGTTTTGGCCACTCTTTCTTTCCCTCCGTTTCCATCGACCGTTTCTTTGATAGACCCTGAGAGATTCTCAGAGGTTTGCCTTACCTACGGATCCATGGATTCCATGGGCTAGGGCTGTAAATTTGCACAGGAATCACTTGGGGACCTCGCTGATATTCAGATTTAGATTCAGTTGGTCTAGTGTAGGGCCTGAGAAGTGTACACTTTTGACAAGTTCCCTGATGGTGCCCATGCTGCTGGTCTGTTATCCACACTTTGAGTATTTCAGGAATAGGTAACCACATGAACGACAGAATCTCTATTTGGCTATATGTCTGTGAACTAAATAAGTTTCTTGGAGACACTGTAGCATATTGGGTAAGCTATATTGCTTTGGTTAAAATTCTACCTCCTCTGCTTACTATGTAACCTCAAGCAGGTTACCTAACATTTTGTGCTTCAATTTTCTCTTTAAAAATGGTGATCATTTGCCCTGGCCAGAGTGGCTCAGTTGGGAGTGTATGGGAGGCAGCTGAGGCAACCGATCAGTCTCTCTCTCTCTCTCTCTCTCTCTCTCTCTCTCTCTCTCTCTCTCTCTCTCTTCTCTTTTCCCCCTCCCTCACTCCTTCTTCCCTCTCTCCCACTGTCCCCCTCTACCTTCCTCTCTCTCTAAAAAAAAAAAAAAAATAGTGGACCATTTTAGTACCTAAGTTTTACAGCTGTCATGAGGATTAACTGAGTTAACACTTTCAAAGCACCTGGACTAGTGCATGGCACATCGCCCTTGGTGAATCTTAACTGTTATTATCGCTTCTTTGTCTCCTTATGTTATTCTGTTAAGCTGCATCAATAGGTAGAAAACATATTTCAGAGACAAGAAGTCATTTAAAATATTTGCAAGTTATGAACTAACATAGGATTTTCATAAAAATCCTAATCCGGTTGGAAGACAGTGCATTTATTAACAAACAGCGCAGTGGGAAGCAGCTATTGGTGATTGATCTTGTGTTGTCACAGCTGTTCTGTGTGCTTTCCATCAAGCATAAGGAAATGAGGGAAAAATGAGTTGGCAATCCATTTTTGCAGTAAAGTGTTGTATGATGTTAAGTATAGGGAATAAAATTGTTTTATTCATCTCAGTTATGCATTAAATAAACCAACTTGATTTTAATTGGCGATATGGAAATATAGAGGCAAGAGCCCCAGGGGTTTGTGAGAATTCATTTGGTGCTTAATTTAATTCATCCTATATAATAAAAGGATAATATGCAAATTGACCCTAACAGCAGAACAACTGGGAATGACTGGTCACTATGACACATACTGAACACCAGGGGGCAGACGCTCAATGCAGGAGCTGCCCCCTGGTGGTCAGTGTGCTCCCACAAGGGGAGCTCTGCTCAGCCACAAGCCAGGCTGATGACTACCAGCACAGCGGTGGTGGCAAGAGCCTCTTCTGCCTCCTCAGCAGCGCTAAGGATGTCCAACTGCAGCTTAGGCCTGCTCCCTGCTGGCAAGTGGACATCCCCCAAGGGCTCCCAGGCTGCCAGAGGGATAGCTGACTGCCAGCTTAGGTCCAATCCCCCCAGGGAACAGGCCTAATCCAACAGGTAGACATCCCCTGAGGGGTCCCAGACTATGAGAAGGCACAGGCCAGGCTGAGGGACACCCCCCCTCCGAGTGCACAAATTTTTGTGCACCGGGCTTCTAGTTTTATCATAAAGCATGGAAATAATTGTTTTAAAGATATATATTTTAGTTTTTCAACTAATTCTTGAAAAAGTTGTATTCTTCAGGAAAAAAATTTACACAACTCATTTCTTCCACTGACTCAGAAGTGTAAAAAATAAGTGTTTAAATTGACATGCAGTGTTTCTGCCTTGTGTTTTAGGATCAGATTTTATTAAGACTTCTACTGGAAAAGAAACAGTAAATGCCACCTTCCCGGTAGCTATAGTAATGCTACGAGCCATTAGAGATTTCTTCTGGAAAACTGGAAAAAAGGTATGTTATTGCCAGCACCTCTTCCTTCAGAGTAAGGCTAATGCTATTTATAATACGTGTTACAGCCCCGATAACTGTCTTCGTATGCAGAAGGTGTGAATGAGTTACCCTTATTAAGATAAATGTTTAATTTACTTTTCATTACAAAAGAACAGATGCCCAGAGAAACATGTGCAGGGAACAGAAAGTGTGTGTGAGTGTGGGAGTAAGTATGTGTGATCAAGATGCAAACTTACTTTATGCCTTTTCTTAACTGAAGACAATTTTATCACTGACAAGGAATTCCTAAATGGATTCTTTAACGAACTAATTCTGCTGCAACACAGAGGCTTTCTGGTAAGGTGTTGGCCAGAGAAAACAGGTTAATGCAGAAATTAAACTTCCTTGAGGAATGGAAAGAATTGCAGAGTAACATTTATTGAATGATAAGCTGTGGTGGTGATATGAAAAGTATGCAATATAATGGGAAATAATCTTTTCCTGTCATTATTGAAGGACACACATAAATTGGTTTTTCTGTTGGGAAACCCCGGTCCAGAAAAACTTATTACTTTTAATAATATGAGGTGAAGAGAAAATTCTTGAGGAGATGAACTTATTAAACAAAATAATGAAATGCTGTGAAACAGCAGGGAAAAGGTAGCTAGACGTCATATAGCTCTTGAATTAAATATCCATTTTTGCATTTTATGGCAGTTGTGCTCTTTGGAAGGCTGTTAAGCTGAGGAGGGTATATGCTAGCTTTTGTCAGCTTTTCGAAAAATAATACATATTTTTTGAAACATGAAGTTAACAGAAAAAATGCGTATGAGGTGTTTTTTAAAATGAGTTTGCATTTTTCTTTTTACTTCAAGTTGCTTGTTTAGTTGCAAATTATCCCAAAGGAAATTTTTTTACATCATTGGAAAGAACGGTAATTTTTTTTTAAATGAGACTTTCCCTTCCTCAGAAGACATCCTGTAAAATCAATCTCATGATTTCTGCCGAATAAAAACCATGAAAAAGATCTTTAATCCTTTGCCAACTGGATGTGATGACTTTATATGTGGCTGTAGCTTCTGTTTATTTTGGAATCGGAGACCTTTTTGAGAATGTACTGGGTTTGAGAAGCAATTAACTCCTTCCAGAATTTTCTCCTTCAGAATAACTTCATATCTTGCCCGGCTGGTGTGGCTCAGTGGTTGATCGTCCACTAGTGAACCAGGAGATCCCAGTGCGATTACCAGTCAAGGCACATGCCTGGGTTGTTGGCTCAATCCTCAGTGTGGGTTGTGCAGGAGGCAACTAATCAATGATTCTCTCTTATCATTGATGTTTCTATGTTTTTCTCCTCCCTTCCTCTCTGAAATCAATTAAAAATGTCTATAATAATGAAAGTGTAATATGCTAATTAGACCAGACATCCTTCTGGATGACCTTCCAGATAAAACTGGGGCTGAGAGGGCCAAGTCCCTTCAATGAATTTCATGCATCGGGCCTCTAGTATCCTATCTAATAAAAGAGTAATATGCAAATTAGGCATCACTCCATCACAAAGATAGCCACCCCCATAGCCAGAAGACGGCAGTGCCCAGTCCAGCTCAGTCCCGCCACTAAAATGATCAGGCCTGTTAGCCAGGCAGGTGGCAGGGAGGTGGTGGGCCCAAGGGGCGGAACAGGCGATCAGAGGAGGCTGGGGGTCCCCTGCCCATGCCAGAGGCCTTGGTCAGAGGCCTCGGGCATAGGCAAGGGCAGAGCCGGTGATCGCAGGTGCCTGGGCACCGCAGAGCCTCCAACCGCAGGGGTCTGGGCACTGGTGGAGCTGGCAAAGCAGGAGTCTGGGCGTCCCCTGCCCAGGCCTGCAGTCTTGGCTAGAGGCTCAAGGGTGGAGCTGGCAATGGCAGGAGCCTGGGGGTCTCCTACCCAGGCCTGTAGCCTTGACCAGAGGCAGCAGTGGGGCAGGGGTGGAGCCGGTGATCTCAGGGTCTGGACAGGGGCAGAGCCTGTGATCAGAGGGGCAGGTACAGAGCCTGTGATTGCAGGGGTCTGGGCATGGGTGGAGCCGGCAATTCGGGGGTCTGGAAATCCTCTGCCCAGGCCTGTAGCCTTGGCCACAGGCTGCAGTGGGGCAAGGGTGGAGCTGGCGATGGCAGGGATCTGGGAGTCTCCTGCCCAGGCCTGTAGCCTTGGCTAGAAGCTGTAGGGCAGAGGCGGATCCCGAAATTGGGGGTCTCCTGCCCAGGCCTGTAGCCTTGGCCAGAAGCTGCCAGTGGGGTAAGAGCAGAGCTGGCGATAGCAGAGGGCAGGATCAGAGCCGGTTATTGCAGGGGCCTGGGCTCTGTGAAGCTGGCAATCGGAGGGGCTTGGGGATCTTCTGCCCAGGCCTGCAGCCTCAGGCAGAGACTGCAGGCCTGGGCAGGGGCAGAGCCAGTGATTTCAGGAGTCTGGGGGTCCCCTGCTCAGGCCTACATCATCGGCCAGAGGTGACAGGCCTGGGCAGGGGTGGAGCTGGGATTGGAGGGGCAAGGGTGGAGCTGGTAATTGGAGTGAACTACAGAGGAAACACCTTTTCTTACCACTCATTGGCTAAGCTCCCTGTATACCACTGGTAATATTCTTAATAACTTGGCTATATAATAAGAATCCAAAAAGGCGGTCTAGGGTTTTTCCACCACACTCCTGGAGAAAAAAAAAAAGAAGGTCCACTGCTGGAGGGCTAAGAAATGTCATATCCTGCCCTAGCTGGTTTAGCTGAGTGCATATGCCGCAGCTTAATGACTGCAGGGTCTGGGTTCAGTTCTGACCAAGGGCATGTACCTAGGTTGCAGGCTTCTCCCTGGCCGGGGCCCAGGTCAGGGCTCATGCAGGAGGCAACCAAACAAAGTGTTCCTCTCAGTTTGATGTTTCTCTCTGTTTTTCCCTTATCTTCCACATTCTCTAAAAATCAATGGAAACATATCCTCAGGTAAGGCTAAAAAAAGAAAGAAATGTCATATCCTATGAAAGACACATCTTGAAAATGCCTAAAGAAAGTTGTCATTTTTTCATGGTGAAAGGACTGGAGTCCGTGTTGATGAAAACACCTTGGTGGCTGCGATGACTGGCAGTGGCTGCAGCAGTAGGGTGATGGGGCTGGTGGCTTCCCCTGATTAGCCTGGTCGCCTCCTACAAAGTGAGGTCAGGTTGTGGCTTAGGCCCGCTCCCCAAGGGGAGCAGGGAGCAGGTCTAAGCCATCAATAGGACACCCCCTGAGGGCTCCCAATATGTGAGAGGGGCCAGGCTGGGCTGAGGAACCCCTCCTCCCGCACCCCCCCCCCAGTGCACTAATTTCATGCACCAGGCCCCTAGTATGTATGTGTGTGTGTGTGTGTGTGTGTATGAATAACTTGATATCTTAAAAAAGTGCAAAATAGGTTCAGTAACAACTGTGACCTACAAATGAAAGCTGACCCAACTTGAATAACCTCTACTTGGTTGCCTTTCTGTAATGATCCAAATTAAAAAATTTAAGTAAAAGTGAGAGAACTCTATCTTTACCACCCCCCCCTCCCTCTTCCCTGTATGAGTGAGTGGGCCCACCACTTACTAGACCAGCACTTCTTTTTCTCAGCCCTGTAACATCCAAATAGATGTGACGCTTTTCCTACTTTCAGAGGCCTGGGCACGCATCCCTGCAGTGCTGTGTCAGGGGGAGTCCTCAGTCATGTTCACGTTTCATAAGCTCCATAACTGGGATTAAAACTCTCCATCGGGCCTCACCTATTTGGTTCAGTGGATAGAGCATCAGCCTGGCGACTGAAGGGCCCCGGGTTCTCTTCTGGTCAAGGGCACATGCCCAGGTTTCGAGCTCGATCCCCAGTAGGGGGCTTGCAGGAGGCAGCCAATCAATGAGTCCCTGTCGTCATGGATGTTTCTATCTCTCTCCCTCTCCCTTTCTCTCTGAAATAAATAAAATAAAAAACAACAACAATTCTCCATTGGGAACCCGTGACCCTGTTTTAGTCTCAACAAACATTCATTGAGTCCTTAACTCTGTGCCATGTTAACCTATGCTGTATATTAGGGACACCAAAATGAGCAAGTCTCTTCCCAGGAGATCCCTTAGACAACAAGCAAAGAATTTCAATAGAAGTTTTAAATGCTGTATGTTCTAGACCAGAGTAGAGAGCCAGGGATGTTTTGCTGTCTTAGCACTTTCTTTTTGAATTGTGTTGACCCTTTCCTCAGCTAGTAAGCAAAGGTCATCCCAGTTTCATTAAGACAGGGACAGGTACAAGGTAAACTGTATTCATCTTCATCACATTTGGCCTCACACAGGAGGCGCTGTATGTGTGTCTTGCAAATCCGGTGAATCCCTTCAGGTTGTTGACAGGTTGCCTGGGCTATAACGTTTCTACACCATTGATTTAAGGGGATTTTTAAAATGGGATCACCGCCCTCCCGACCGTGATTAGTGCCACTCCTGTGAAGCAGAGGTTTAATATTTCATAACTGATTTCATTGCAGATTCATGTTTTGCATGTTCTCTGCCTCATAAAAGGGGCAAACGTATGCTAGAACCTGTCTTCAGAGGCATTGCCCAACAGACTTGCTGACACAACTGAATCCTGTAGGAAAATCTGTATGCAGCACTGCCTAATTGATAGAAGTGCTCCTGTGATTAACATGCATGCTAATATCAGCTAATAGATTTTGTTTGCCTCTTCTCAATAAATAACCCCATCCTACTTGCCTGCCCCACTCCCCCCAACTCCCCTCACTCTTACAAAGTCACCTGGGTTCCAGAGCAATAGGCAGATGTGGTTAGAATCTCTGCACAGCTGCTGCTTAGCTGTGCGACGTGTGTGATTGAGGCACGGAAGCCAGTGGGAGACCTTTAACTGCTATTCCTGGTGAGAAGTGATGAGGGTCAAAACGGAAAGCAGTGAAAGTGAGAGCAGATAGGAAAGTGTGCCCCGGGGGCATATAGAAGTGAAGAGGGCAGGACTGGTGGGACTTGATTGTTGGTGGACTGGGTGTGGTGTGGTGAGAAAACAGTGGGGCTCTGATAAACCATGACGTTTCTAGCTTGGATTCGTTTATCATTGCTTCCCTTCTCCAGCATTCTGCTAGCTGGCACCATTGCTGCTGTGCCTAGGAAACCCACAACTCCGAGCAGTCACGTGCATGAAAATCAGTACTTGGGCCAGGGGGCGTTTCCTTGATTGCTCCCGTCTAGTTCTGGAGACAGGTGAATCCGGAGAAGCAGGTTTTACTGTGTGTAGAGCACGTTTGTCCTTTTCCAATGGGCTCGGGGACATCATTTGTAAACATCAGTTATTGGCTAAATTGTGCTGTTTTACGGGCACCTTCAAAGACTACTGAAGTGCGAAGAGCCCCTACACTGTCTTTTCCTGCTGTGCTTCTTGAATGAGTCTGGCTGCTTTATGTAACTGTCTGCTTACAACCTAGGGGGAAACGTCCTTGCAGTTTAAGCTGATTAAAACAACTGTCCGCGCTCCTTGCTGATTGCTGCCAGTGTGGTTAGTGTGGGCTCTCTGGTTTGCCCTTGTTTTAGATACACGTGTGTGTTTTGCACCTCAAGACGAAGGGCTGAAAGGTGTCTATCCAGGCTTACTAGCAGAAATGTAGAATGCGTGGGCTTTTGTGAGATGCTTTCCTATTTATTGACACTTTCTTGCTTCTCCCAGGCTCTCAGCTCTAGTCTAGGTGGCTGAGGTTTATGACTTTCCGATATGTGCAATGTCAGTGAGGGTTATTAGCTCTCATTAGTACCTCCTCAGAAGCACATTCTTCTCGTTAGTCTTGGGAAAGTCATCTTGTAGTGTGAATGGGCACGAGTCAGTCACCTAAGCTCTTTTGCTGGGTTAACGGAAATAGACTAAAAAAGGGAGCGAGAGAATCGAGACCTGTGTTGATGCAGTAGCATTCTTAAAAGTAACCCAGTGACAATGAGCCTTGTTGTCTTTCTGCCTTCCCTTGTAGATCGGCTTTAAGCCGGCAGGAGGCATCCGCAGTGCCAAGGACTCCCTTGCCTGGCTCTCCCTCATCAAAGAGGAGCTAGGAGATGAGTGGCTGACGCCGGAGCTCTTTCGGATCGGTGCCAGCGCTCTGCTCTCCGACATTGAGAGGCAGGTGAGTAGTAACTCATTGTCCTTGGAACAAGCTGCTGAGTGTTTTTGAGAGAGAAACGAAAAGTCGCCTGTAAGGCTGTGAGAACTAGAGATGAAAGCTCATGTGACTTGCCCAGCCGGCATAGCTCAGTGTTTGAACATCAACCTATGATCCAGGTCACGGTTCGATTCCTGGTCAGGGCACATGCCCGGGTTGCAGGTTCGACCCCCAGGGTGGGGCATTTAGCAGGCAGCCAATCAGTAATTCTCTCTCACCATTGATGTTTCTATCTCTCTCTCCCTCTCCCTTCCTCTCTGAAATCAATATAAATATATTTAAAAACAAAACAAAACTCATCTGACGTATGTTATCATACCCAAACCTCTGCCTTCTTCCAAGCGAAACTGCCCCCGAAGTAGGTTAGATGGAGGTTTTGCTGAAGTGCAGAATAATGGGGCTTTATAATGAAGTGTTAATTAAAATCATTAATTATTGTATAATAGTATGATTATTAATTAATATGTGTAATAATATAATAATTATTAATTTAAAACTGCTTCCCTCACAGATTTATCATCACGTAACTGGAAGATATGCAGCTTATCATGACCTTCCAATGTGTTAAACCCGCAATGGATTCCAGAAAAGTTTTTCACAATGTTTAAAAATTATTTCTCTACATGATTATGACAATCACTTAATTAAAAAATGAGGGACTAGGTAACTGTCTTTTCCCCCTTAAAATTTCCGTTGAATTTAATTCAAAGAATGAAAGAAAAATGCCAGCTAATCCACAATGGAACTCATTTCAGGCACATCTGAAATGCCCTTAGTGACTAGATCTGCACTGTTAATTGTGTGAAGGTTTTCTCTTTAAAACTCTGAGTATCATGTTAGTGACAGCTTTGACAACATTAAATTCTAAGGAAAAAATGTTAAAATGCCCAAGAAACGTGCAGAAGAAACTGGCCTGCTGCTTTCCTCCAACGACCCAGGAGTCACCTTGGCACTAACTTTCTGCCATGAAAATCCGTCTTTAATTTTTGCAACAGATATGCTCTTTTGTTAATTGTTTTATTAATGAAATGCCTGGCCTTGCAATATGAAACTATGGCTATCATTGATTTTTTTAAATAAATAAAAAAATCCCTGTATTTGTTTATTTTTTTTTAACTTTAAATGGTCACCATACATTGCAAAAATGAATCCATGAAACATATAAAGAGGTTATCAATGACTTTCTGAATTCTGACTCTCTCTGGTAGAGTCCAGGGGTACTTATGTCAAGGTGACTCCCCCCCCCCAGTCCATTATTAATGAGTATAACTTATGTCTATATTCTAAAACTTAAGATTTACTACTACAATGAATAGGGATAAATAGCAGACACTAACATAACACTTAATAAGTGCTAAACTCTACATATTTCAATTTACTTAATCCGTATTTAATCTCCATAACAGCTATGTAAGTACATTAAGGTTTTAAATCCTTACAACAATGACTACTGATATTATCATCCTTTTATTCAGATGCAGGACTGAGGCACAGAGAGTTTAAGTAACTTGCCAGCGGTCACACAGAGCTTAAAAATTGTCAAGAGTTAAGCCCAGGCAGACAGCCTGGCTCCCGAGCCTGTGCAGGCACTGCCGTGTGGAACTCTCCCTCAGCACATCCAGGCACTCAAATAGCTCGCTGTCGGCTCTGCTGTTCTAGTCAGCTGGTTCCTTTGCCCGCTGAGGTCTCTCCCAACCTCACACCTCCACCTGTTTTGCTTGCTAGCACCTTTATCACATTATAAAACCTGTTTTTTCTCCTTTTTTTAAAAAAAAAAATATTTAAAATAATTTATTTTGATATAATTAATTTTCAATCTAAAACAGCATCAGGAAACTGGTTACATTTCCAAATTGACATTCACTTAGTTCATACTATGAATCAAGTATTCAGACACAGAATTGAGACACTTCAGGGCGTTTGCTCATTTAAAAAAAACAAAAACATTTTATTTTTCCCGTCACCATTTATCCCCTCTTGCCCCTATTTTTTTTTTTAAATGGTGATTTTTATGGCGTCTTCTCCTTCCTGAATGAATCTCTAGCTACTCATGAACGAGAAACCCCGGACTGGGAGTCAGTTGCAGTTCTGACTCCTCTGCCAGGCCCTGGCCCAGCCCCTTCCTCTCTCTAGCTCTGTGATCTTGGCCCAGTAGGTTCACATTTCTGGACCTCCATTTCTTTATCTGCGAAATAAAAGGATTGAGGCAGGTGATATCAAGGTGCTTTGAGCCCTAACATTACAATACCCTAAGGATAATCTAAAACAAATCCGAGAAGATGCTTTATGGCTATAAAGAGAAAAAGTTTATTGTAGCAATCTAAGTTAGAATTTGCCTCTCAGGAGTCAATTAGGCAAGTCCCTCAAAGCGCCTCTCTACCTGTAAATGAAATGACTGAAGTAAGTACAGAGAAGTAACCCTGCTTTCCCCCGACACCTTCGCAGAAAGCTGGCTTTTGACTTATGTCTTTGGACGTGGTCAGTGACTCTGAATGCCACGGCCAGCCTGTTATGACGCCTTCGTAACAGGCTGGCCCGGGTGTCCCCCCCCCCCCCCCCGCACAAAGGTCAGTCTCCTTTGGTGAAGAAACTGCAGAAAATAATTACACTGTATCACCTTTGAAGCTATTCCAATTTCACAGGGGTTTCTGTTTTCCTCCCATTAAACCCAGCTGGTCACTTTAGTTGATCAAGTGAACAGGCATCATTATCTTCAATTCTAATTTATATGAGACATCCACAGAAATTGACCTCTGCGGACAATTACAGATTCACAGAGGAAATTAAGACTGGTGAGTCCCTCAGACCTGTTAGAGGCTGATGAGCATGGCCTGCTCTAACGGTAAATAATCTTGTATTTTGGGGGACAATTTATTCCAAGGACCGTGGGCCTCTTCATCAGAAATGTCTGCCCCTTACCTGGCTCTTGAAGTTATAACAAGGCTGACTTTAATAGGAGCTCCCCGTCAGTGTTGATTGCTATGAAAACATAAGAGGAAGAGGTCGTTTCTGAGGTGATTGTGATTTACTACAAGCAGATTTGTCTGCTCGAGAACGCTGGGAGCAGATGCTTTATGCGACCAGAAAATGAGTTTTGCTGTGTTGTGTTTAAAGCTTCTAAGTTCATAAAAGCAACCTCCCCCCAAATTGTCACCATTGTTGAATAAAACGTATTAGGTTTTAAAGATAACGTAAAACAACCAATCGTAAAGTTTAGGCGCTTAACATGACTCTAGGGACTATCTAATTTTAGCCTTTTTTTTTTTTTTTTTTTTTTTTTTTACACGAGAAGAGAAACTGAAAGTGGGAAGTCACTTATGCAAAGTCACGGAGAAAGCAGATGCACAGCACGCCACGAAGTATCCTATAGGTCATAGCCAGGGCTTTGGAACTGAAAATTTCATAATTATTTATAAATCCTGCCATATCTAATATTATGTTTGTCGCCATGCGAACTTTAGACTTTCAAATGACTCGCTTTTGCCTCTACGAGTCCTCTAAATGGTGTTTGGAGATGCTCAGCCATCTAAGTCTAGTCCAAGTGCTGGTGTGGTTAATTTCATCTCTTAGACTTTCTGAATTTTTGGTGACCTCAAGAACTGAATATTTTTTTTTAAAAGGCAGTTCAATGTTGCTTAAAAAAAAAAAGAATACGGCGGGGGGGGCTTGTTTGGATTCTAGTTTGTCTACAAATGGAGAGAAAATGATGTGTAATTGCAAAACAATTTCATAATGGTCATATTGTTGCCTCTGTGGATTATTTCAGCAGTAATGGGAAATCTAGGCATATTAGTTTATATGAAATACAGCATCTTAGGAGACCTAAGCTATGTGGGAACCATTTCGGATATCTTCCTGGAAGTGCGTCCTCACAAGAATGTGACACAGTGTATGTCCTGATGGAGCAGAGCCGTTTGCTGTCCTGCAGCCGTGTCTTAAGCCCAATCTAGAAAAAAGTGTCAGTTTCTTTGGAAAAATCAGCTTGTTCTTCTAGTACACAGGGAGATCAATATTAATTTTTCTCCTGTCAACTTGATCATTTTTTTTACACAACATAAATAGGGCCAGTGTGCAGAAGTAGAAAGAAGAGAGAATCTGTACGTTCTAAGGAAATTTGGACTCTGTGAAAAAGCTATGAGGTGAAATCAATTCCTCCAATTGTTTTCCTGATCATGTGCAAGAGTCTTGCCTCCCAAAGGAACATAGATATTTTATAACCACCGCCAAATGAACCTTTCTAGAAATGACCACAGGTAACATCTGGCTAATATATAAAATATGTAGTAAAAATAATCATTTTTAATTAACTAAAACCTGCTCAGGAGAGAGAGTCAGAGGAATAGCCATCTGGTCAATTCTCAGTTAATAGGACAAATGAGGATCGAATGTTTAATGCAATATATGTGAAATAGTTAGTGACCTTATGATGAACTTAAACTTTTTTAGGAAGAACAGGGGTGAGGAGGAGGGGGAATCAGAGTGTCTAGAAAGAACAGACATAAAATTCGATTTTTGATTTTTAGAAATACATCCTATACCATAAAATGTAGGTAGAATAGAAGAAGCCTAGATTTTGTGGCATTATTTTCTCTGGTTCAGTGACAGGAAAGGAGTTGTAATTCATTTGAACAGTAAAATGAGGTGGTACTTTATTCGGGAGCTTGATGAGGATGATGAAGCGTTTTAAAAAGTCATCACAGACAAAGGTAAAAGGATCTGGGAGAAGACCGAAGGGTCCTGGATGTCTAACGATCCCAGGAAAGGGCCCTTCTACATTAGATCTTAGACAAGAGTCCTGTATTTCCTCGAGTGACGAAGAACTGAGCTTATGCTGCATGTGCAGTTAGGTTAGTTCTAGGGAAGCTTCCTTTAGTGCTCTGAAGTGTATCATAGGCACGTTTGCTATTCTCTTCTCAGAAGTAAATTCTTCGATTGGAGTGGCTAGTTGTGCTGCCAAAGAAAGCAGTTCCCTACTTTCCCAAACTATTTTACGTGAGAAATACTGAGAGAGTTTATAAAACACAGAATTCCAGCCCTACCCCCAGAGTTCCCAATTCAGTGCATTGGCTGTGGGGCCCCACAGTTTGCATTTCTAAGCGGTTCCCAGGTTATGTTAATGCTCTGACCTGGGAACCACACTTGGAAAACCACTCGAGTGGAAAGCCAATACTCACCACCTAGATTTCAAAGTAAATCTTTCAGTGGTAAAACCCACCAGTGGCAGCACTTCTTAATCATTAAACTCCAGGATAGAGGTGTATATTGTGTTGCTTTTCATAGCCAAGAACAGGAGACAGAACAATGGAAATGACATTATCCCTTAATCCTTTCACAGTCGGCAGTGAACTTGATTATACTCTGGGCTTAAAAGCAAGCTTTGGAGCAGCGTTCTCAACCTGTGTGTCTCAAACCCTTTGGGGGTCGAACGACCCTTTCACAGGGGTCGCCTAAATACATCCTGCATATCAGATATTTCCATTACGATTCATAACAGTAGCAACATTACAGTTATGAAGTAGCATTGAAAATAATTTTATGGTTGGGGGCCACCACAACATGAGGAACTGTGTTAAAGGGTCATGGCATCAGGAAGGTTGAGAAGCACTGCTTTGGAGCCTAGAATAAACATTTTAGACGAGGTTAGAATCGTTATCCACAAAACCTTCCAAGGGATTTCAGCAAGCCGAGATGGTCAGACTCAGCTGTATGTGGTTTTTACCTATTGGAATGCCTTAACTTTTGATGGTTCCAGTGCAATTGCACTTAAACCCAAGACCTACTTTAACAGAGCCCGTTCTTTAAATTAGATTTGAAATAGATAAAATATTCTAGGGAAGAGACTTTTCTCAGGTGCTTGGCTTCTTACTTGGAAGCCACTGTGTAAGGGGTAAGGAAAACATTAGGTCCTTGTCCTTTTTAACACAAAAGGATGTTTTACATTTGTTTTTGTTATATTTTTATTGATTTTAGAGAGGAACGGGGCGGGGGGAGGGGGGAAGAAAGAGAGAGGGAGAGAGAAAATATCAATGATGAGAGAGAATCATTGATCAGGCACTGGGACCGAGCCCGCAACCCAGGCATGTGCCCTGACCGGGAATTGAACCATGACCTCCTGGTTCATAGGACAAATCTCAACCACTGAGCCACTCCAGCTGGGCTGACTAATTTTTATTTCTTTCTTTCTATTCTAAGTATGTGTTTTGCCAGACACAGAGCAAGCTGCAGTAACAGAACTCCCCTCCTCCTAGTTTAAGCAGAAAAGAAATTTCTTTTGAAAGCATGTTGAGCATCTTCCAGAAGAGGAAGGGCAAATGGTTGGGCACAGAGGTAGCCAGCTAGGAATAACACCCAAACCCTCTTTGGAACTGATCCAGTGAGGACCCAATGCACTTGATACCCCAATCTGTGCCTTTGCCACCCTTGAAAGCTGGAGCCCTCCCTGATCACAGTGTCCAAAGATGGGTTCCTCCACTACTGCCCTGGGTAACACACTCCTGTGTGGTTGTCTGCTCTGTTGGAGCCTCAGCCACATACCTGTACTCTAGCTGTAAAGGAGGCTGGGCAGTGCATTTGGCCTTGGGAGAAGTGGCACATAGTAATCATGATGGTTGTCAACCACAGTATAGCAAGGCGGTACTGGGACTGGGGAGATGGTTCACGCTGTTACCGGGAAATCCCTGGGCTCGGGGTTGGCAGGGTTGCATTGTACAAGGTGTTTATTGAGAAGGCCAGCCAACTAAGAAGACAGGGTGCCTCCAAGCATTCAAATCCTACCTTACAGCAGGGTGCAGGGGACAGGATTATAAAGGGGAAGGGCTAGGATGAGGCTGAGAATGGAAGGCAGCTCTGTGCAGTCCTAGAGGTCCACAGATGTCAGCTATTATTTTTAATCCTCAGGTGGAGAGATGATGTTGATGAGATGATGTTTTGGCTCCTGATGGGTCAGTCTGACCATGCTTATTGGTTTGGCTTGCTGGATTCACAGCTGAATCACTTCCTTAGTCACTTTGCACAGGCCTTGGGAAGGAAACTTAAGAAAAACGTAACCACCTATTCACATAAAAGAAACCTAACCCCCTATTCACAGAAGTGTATGTGTTCTAAGATTTAAAATAGTATGATTATTTTCAGATTGATTCAGGTGCCCCATCTTTCAGATTATAAGTCCCCCTATCAATACTCTGTGGTAGGAAAGGACTCATTGCCTCTTGGCTGTATTTCCACTTCTGCTCAGTCTCTAAAGCTGAACTCTGCAGTCACTCCTGGTCTCTTGAGAAGTCCCGTGAAGTCCTTACCCTTACTCGTGCCAGCAAATATGACAGTGCACCTTCCCTCAAATACTTGACGTGTCTCCAGACAGATATCCTACCAGGAGTCATAATACAATTAGGTTGGTTCCCACCTCCCCCTTCTTACCTCTCATCTTCCTCCCAAACTCAACTTATTCGTGATGATTGTATAACTTTTCATATCAGATTCTCTATACTTTGAAATGTACTTATAGCTCTATTAAATGATTTATCAGCTTCAATAATCTATCCTCTGCTCTACCAGATGAGAAAATCAGCATATTGATGTTACTACCCACCATCTGTCCTCTTCCCTTCCAAACTTTTGCTGTATCATTTCTACATCATTAGAGTTTATAACATGTAATTTTGTTCTGTGACTGTAATCTCCACAATCATTTTTGTTTTAGTCCTACAGTTAAATGAAGTTGACACTTAGGACTAGTGCTCTATTTATCTCTTTGCTTTTCAAAATGTGGCATATAGTAGTTTCTTCAGGAAGGGTTTGGGGATACTCCCTGAGTTTTTGCAAGCATAAAAAACACTTTCATTACATTTTATTGACTATTTGGCTGGGTACAATTCTTGGGTCACACACTTTATTTCCTGTTGCTCCAATATCTCTGGTGTTGGCCATTGCTGTGGGAAGTAACATTCTGACTTAAATTTGTTGTTCCAGTGCGCAACAGGTTTCGTTTTTTTCCTTCCAATTCCAGTAACTTTACTGAAACATGATAAAGGGTTGAATATTTTGTATCAGTTTTTCCTGGAATTCAGTGTGCCCTCTCAATTTATGGAGTTACTAGAGGCCCGATGCATAAAAATTTGTGCACTGAGGGGTGGGGGGAGGGTCTCTCAGCCTGGCCTGCACCCTTTCATAGTCCAGGAGTCCTCAGGGGATGTCTCCCTCTACGGGAGGCCACTGGGTAGGCTCCCGATTGCCTCTCTGCCACCACTGGTAGCCACCAAGCCCCCCTGCATTGCCATTCCCTCCCTTTGCCTGCTGGCACGTGCCTTGGATGGCCTGGCACTGCCTGCTTGCCAGCCCCGCCCCCCGCCAACTGGTTGTTTGGTCAATTTGCATATTACACTTTTATTATATAGAACTAGGGGCCTGGTGCACAAAAATTTGTGCACTCGGGGTGGAGGGAGTCCCTCAGCCCGGCCTGCCCCCTCTCACAGTCTGGGACCCCTCAGTGGATGTCCTATGATGGCCCCAGTCTGCCAGGCGCCTTTTGTGTGTGTGTGTGTATGTGTGTGTGTCACCACTGGGGACCTGCCCCCAGCCGCATCTGAGGCTTGGAGCAGTCCTCCTGTGTGTGTCTACCTGCCGGGGGCCTGTCCCCAGGCACACTGTCAAGGCTTGGAGCAGGCACCCCCTCTATGTTGATCTCTTAAACTCTTCCCCTCCCCTGCATGTTGTTCTCTTTTTTGAGCTGTGACCAGGGCTGGGTGCTGCCTGCCTCCCAAGCTTGCCTACTGCCCATCTTCCTCCAGCCACCAGAAAGCAGGGAAAACCCCGCCTTGTGGTCAGGCCAGCCTTTTTCTGCTTCCTGATCCCCGGAAGGGACCTGGGAAGCCACCAAGCAGGCCGCCAACTGTTTCCCACTCACCAGTCCCC
>PVJC01015759.1:0-34657 GCA_004026665.1 Murina feae | reverse complement strand
TAGTAGGGAACAATTAGAAGAAAGTATAAATTTCACATTTACTTATTATCACTGTTCTCCATGAGAAACGCTGGGTGAACTCAGAAAACTGCACTCAGCTGAATTGAGCCTGTGGGAATACACAGAACACGCACACCTCACAGATTGGCTTGCTGCCACAGTGCACCGTGTGTGTGTGTGTGTGTGTGTGTGTGTGTGTTTCAGAGCCACGCCCATCCACATCAGGTGTTACCACTTGCTGTCTGATTTCCCATAACCCCCTCCACCACTTCTCAGTAATCCCCAAGCTGCAACCCTTTTGGCACCCACTGCTAGGAGCAAACTTCAGGTCCTTTTCAAGGTAAAACACCACATTTATCAGAGATGTAGGTCTTAACCATTTAACACATGTAAAACCATGCTACCATTTTCATTAGATTCCTCTTTTATATTGTGTCACTAATGAAGTTTTTGAATAGTGTGCTTCAACCCTATTTCCTCATGGTTTTTATTGTATGATTTTGCATAGCATAGTGGTTTTGCATTTTCTGTTACAGCAAAATGAACTGTATTTCAAACACCTAACAAAATTCCCGGCAGACAAGAGGCTCTTAGTAAAAGGTAGCCGTTTTATTACTAATATCAATGCACTTTCGCAGGGCATTGGGCTGGCGGAGAGATAACTAGTTAAAGCATTTGTTGCTATGATTGCGAGCGTAAGTGAAATGGACACCTGAGTGGGAGGGTTTTGGTGCTGCTGTCTTTTCGAGGTGTGATGGTCAGACCCCTCTTGGGGTTTTATCAGTGACAAACACGATATGTCTAGAAAGCAACAAGCTGGGAAGAGAGAAGGCATGAGGATGGTCTGCAAACAAATTAGAGGGCTGCCCTGGGAAGAAGGATTGCTTTGTTTTGTGGGCTTCCTGGGCCTGTGAACGGAAGCTCCCAGGGCCCAGGGCTCTGCTGTTGGCAGAGAAGGACCTCAGAATGGTCCCAAGGGGCTGATGTGTTCTCCAAGCCCCGGCTGGCCGCTTTGGGATGGGTGAGGGCAGAGAGGGGTCAGGCATGGGTATGGAAGTTCTATCTTTAAAGTACCCCTCCCCCTTTAAAAAGGATATATTTTAATTGATTTCAGAGAGGAAGGGAGAGGGAGGGAAGGAGGAAGAAAGAGAAAGAGAGAGAGAGAGCGAGAGAGAGAGAGAGAGAGAGAGAGCGAGAGCGAGAGAGAGAGAGAGAGAGAGAGAGAGATCAATGGTGAGAGAGAATCATTGATCAGCTGCCTCCTGCATACCCCACACTGGGATGGAGCCTGCAACCTGGGCATGTGCCCTCACCAGGAATCAAACTGTGAGCTCCTGGTTCGTAGGTTGACACTCAACCACTGAGCCTTGCTGGCCGGGCATCCCCTTCCTCCTTGTAAAGGTAGTGCTCACCCTCAGCTATCTGCAGGGCCGACCAGAGTAAATCTCATGCAGAAGCAACTCCTGTGTTCCCAGCAGTGCTTGGGCTTGGGCTTGCCTTGCGTTTAGTGGTCTAAAAGAATAGCTCCCACATGTACATATTTACATACTAATTTCTTTAGTTATGCCCTTGAACACTGGCAATATAAAGACTATGTTTTACAAATATTTATGGCTGTTAAATATTTACAAATATTTATGCTTAGGAGTAGTGAAATCACATCAGTGCTTTCCATTCAGAGTCCTTTATTCCCTCTTTTCTGTTTTGTTTTATACTTTTTTTTTTTTAATCAGGGAGAAAGTTGAGCTAGTTGCTGATCTGGCTTTAATTTCTGTCTATTATCCCATATAGCTTTTGTCCTCTCTACTCTGTCTAGGCGTTAAGCTCTTCTAATAGACGGATGTCACCCTCACATACTGATATACGAGCCTAGGTTTCGATTTGAAGTTACCATTAAGAATAGAAGATGTTTTAAATATTTGATTTTATTAAATTGGTTTCCCCTCTAATCATAGAAAAAAAAACCTAAAAAAAATTAAATCTTAAAAAAACAAAACTGTTCACATGCCAAATCTTAAAAAAAAAACCTAAAAAAAAATTAAAAATGGCATATTTTTCTGGCAATTATCTTACCCTAATGCTTTAAAATGAATGTTGTGTTGTGTGTGTGTGTGTGTGTGTGTGTTTTACAGTGTAAAATTTTTGTATTTAGAATTAGCCCGCTGGACTCAGTTTAGATGATTCCAATTTTGTTGGCAGCATTGGAAGCATCTTAGGCAAGAGCCAGTTGAACATGTGCCTTCTTCTCTCCATCAGGCCTCATCAGGGTGTTGACCTTGGCCACGTCAATGTCATAGAGCTTCTTCACTGCCTGTTTGATCTGGTGCTTGTTGGCCTTGACACAATGAACACAAGTATATTGTTGTCTTCTTTGTGGCTGATTCCATCATCGGGGGAACTCAATGATGGCATAGTGGTCAAGCTTGTTTCCTCTGGCGCTGCTCTTCTGAGAATATTTAGGTGGCCTTTGGAGCCACAGTGTCTTGGGCTGGTTGTAGGAAGGTGGGTGACGTATGGGTCTTCTTTTTTGTGCCCTGATGCCTTTCTGTGGATGCCTTTCAGTCCTGCTTTCTTTGCCTTCAAAGTCTTGGCTTTGGGAGGAGCAGGGGCAGGGTTGTCCTCTTTCACTTTTGGTACCACCTTTGCATAAAAGATTGAATGTTGTTGTTTTTTGTTTGTTTGTTTGCTTGTTTCTATGACAAGCACAAGTGATTTAAGCTTGCCCTTAAGTGGATTTTTCCAAAACCAAGGGTCATTACATTTCCTCCTTCCTCCTAGCTCCCTGGGAAGCATGAATGGCCTTTTCCACATGGGAGTTTTTGAGCTGTGTGTATTGGCTCTGAGAGCACATGAGACAGGGACTGCTGGCTCTGAGATCAGAAGCCGAGGCCAGTGGTGGGCTGGCCTGGACTCGTAGATAATGCCGAGAAGGAACTGTGATGGCATTGCCATTTCCACCACTCACTAGCCTAGTTAGACTATCCTGTTTGGGATATAGTTCTTATCACCATTTCTTTCCTTCTAGTCCTGCTGGACGTGGTTGCAGGTGGTCCCAACTGGTTAGTCTCCCTCCATCAGCTTGACCCACTAGTTAATTTCACCTCCTTTCTTCCCCAAAGCCCCATGTATTTTGGTGCTTTCCCCTAGTCCCTAGCCCTGCATAATGGAAAGAGCACGGGCTCCAGAAGCCTGGGTTTGATTCCCAACTCTGTTATTTACTGGCTTTGTAACTTTGGGCAAGTGACTGAATCTTTCTGAGCCTTTGCTTATTTATTTTAAAAACTAGAGGCCTGGTGCACAGATTCATGCACATTGAAAGAAAATTCATTAGAAGGTGGCCAGCAGGGTGGTACTGGGTGATACGGGCAGGATTCATCCTGGAGCCAACCTCCTCCAGTCCCTACCCAGCTGGCTGCACATGGAACGGCCCTGGGGCTCAAAGGGCATCTGTGGAGTGAATGGGTTCCCTCCGGCAGGTGGGGTCCCTTGACCTGGCCTGCGGGGATTGGGCCAAAACTGGCATTCTGACATTCCCTGAGGGGTCCCGGAGTGTGAGAGGGAACTCTTTAAAGCTGCTGTCACTTGGCAGCTTCTGTGTTGAGCATCTGCTCCCTGGTGGTCAGTGTATGCCATACCTACCAGCTGGTTGACCGGTTGCTTAGCCTTTTATATATATACTAGAGGCCCAGTGCACAAAGATTTGTGCCCTGGGAGGAGGGGTGGAGTCCCTCAGCTCGGCCTATGCCCTCTCGCAGTCTAGGACCCCTTAGGGGATGTACACCTTCTGGCTTAGGCCAACTCCCCGGGGGATCAGGCTTAAGCTGGTAGTCAGACATCCAGCCCGGGAGCCCTTGGGGGATGTCCACTTGCCAGCAGGGAGCAGGCCTAAGCTGCAGTCAGACATCCTTAGGGCTGCTGAGGAAGCAGGAGAGTCTCCCACCACCACTGCTGTGCTGGTAGCTGTCAGCCTGGCTTGTGGCTGAGCAGAGCTTCCCCTGGGAGCACACTGACCACCAGGGAGCAGCTCCTGCATTGAGTGTCTGCTCCCTGATGGTCATTGTGTGTCATAGTGACCAGTCATTCTGCTGTTAGGGTCCATTTACATATTGCCCTTTTATTATATAGGATAAAGTCCTGGTGCACGACGGGTGGGGACTGGCTGGTTTTCCCTGAAGTGTGTCCTGGATTAGGGTGGGGGTCCCACTGGGGTGCCTGGCCAGCCTGGGTGAGTGGCTGATGGCTGTTTGCAGGCTGGCCACAGTCCCTTCAGGATGCGGGGCCCACTGGGGTGCCTGGACAGCCTGGTTGAGGGGCTGATGGCTGTTTGCAGGCTGGCCATGCTCATGGGCTGGAAGCAGGTATCTGGGATTTATTTTTCTTCTATAATTGAAACTTTGTAGCCTTGAGCGGAGCTCAGGGCCTGCCAGAGCAGGTGGGAAGCTTTGCTTCCTCCATCGCTGGGGGCAATACAAGCCTCCTGCTCGCTCCAGCTCCCTGGCCACAGCCATCTTTCTGACAGAGTGACAGTTAATTTGCATATTACATTTTTATTAGATAGGTTAGATGATGTCAAACGTCTCTCACTGCCATGGCTGTTGAAAAAAACATCATGTAAAGTGTCTATTACAGCATCAGGTACAACAAAGGCCTCCTGGGACTGGAATACACACTAATCTACCAATTACTTTTTTTTTTTTTTGCATAGGCCAGTTGTTTTAATCCCAGTTGGCATGTCTCCGGAGCAGAAAGATTAGTTGATCCTATTTCTTCTTTGTGCCAGGCACTGTCCTAGGCCCAGAGTCTTCAGAGATGACTAAGAGGAAGTCCCTACCTATGAAAGCACTGCCAGTTTTACTCAAATCCATCCGTTCGGTAAACATAATTTAATACCTACTATGTACGAAAGCCCTGTATCCGTGAGGAGTATACTGCGATGACTCAGTCATTAATTCATTCCACATTTGTGGGTCATGTGCTGTGTGCCAGGTGTTGTTATGAGCACTGTGTGTAGAAAGCATGTAAGACAGCTCTTCCCTTTGAGAAGCTCACAGTGCAATAAAATATACTAATGGTGGGGAATGTAGATGGAAAGAGAATATAATTTGGTTGAGAAAAGGCACCTGCTTTGCTTAGGATGATAGGCTGCATAGAGTTATGCATTTTTCTAAGAACATGTTCAGATCTCGAAATGTAGGGCTTCATTGAAGTAGCACTCTCAGTTTATAGCTGAGGATGCAGAGCCTAGGATTGGTTAATACATCACATATTTTAGGTAAAAGTAAAGCTGGTACTAGCCCCACAGCACCTTTTATTTGTGTAGTGACTGAAGTGGGAAACACCCATTATTTCTTCTTGATTCTATTGTCATTGAGAGCAGATCTGCTATTCAACGATGGGAACTACCACATTCCATCCTCCTAACAACTTCCTTGGGATCAGGACCATGGTGGGTTTAAGGAGCTTCCTCAAGGTCATATACAACTTGACAAGTCAGGATCTGAACTCATGTCTGTCTGATTTGAGTTCAAGCTCATAGTGTCTCTACCAGACCCCATATATCCTACCCATGATTCATCTTCTTTGTGTATCTAAAGGCTATGGTAAGCTTTTGAGACAGTTTGTAGAAAAGGCACATGTCATGAATGGATTTTTAGCATCTTCTTACCCGCACTTGTGGGAAAGCCAACTTATGAATAATAATTGAGTCCATAGGTGTTGGAATACCCTGAATCAAGATATAAATAGGGAAATAAGCTATGATCAAAAAAAGTTCTACACCCAGTTTCTTAAGATTTCATACTTAGAGGGGTAATTTGAGCAAATGACTCTAAACAGACCTCTGCAGATAGTCCAAGAGATGATACCCAACTCCAGAGAGCATAAAAGGAAAGAGATTTTCCTCACCTCCATGATATCTTATTGCAGAATTTCTGCACTTGCCACAGATCAAACCTGAAGTTAATTTCTTAAAAATCACCAATGCCTTATTTAATGTGCCTAAAATTTCACAGCCAAACAAAAACACCCCCTGGTTCCGTTGTGACCACAAATGCAATTGACTTTCCACCTTTTAGAATGCCCCCTCCTTTTCCTCCTCTTTGTCCCCCAGTTAATTCATGTTTATTTTATAAAAACCTTGTGGAGTTGATATTGCTAAAGGCTGACAACCACACAGAGGCACCTCTTACAGAGATAAAGTATGCGAGCGGGTTTGAGTGTTCTGTTAACCAGCGTCAAGACACTGGAGCTCTGTCCTGAGTGAGTGGCAGGAGAGCCCTGGGCTGCGCTTGGCCAGAGCAGCAGGGAACTAATGGAATGTTTCTGCTCCCCTCAAAGAAAGGTAGTCAGGCATCTGAACTTCCCACTGAACTCCAATTTCCATTCTGCTTTGAAATGCTGCGTGCTCTGTCAGTGAGAGCCATATGACAAATGTTCAGTGTGTCAGGTTTGTTTTCCTTTTAAACTACAGATGAATTTGACTGCCAGAGGAGGGCTGCGTTAATTTCCCAAAGCTCTTCTGATGATTGTGTTCTTTTAAAAATGTGCATACTATTATTCTTTTTGGGGTTGCGTTATGACTGGTGTTTTGGAAGTGGTTAGAGGATTACTGGTTGCGCATGGGGCGATGTGTACGTGACACCCATCCCCAGATGTAAACAGCCGCTCAAGTTCATTATATAGTTTGTGTAGCTCTACTACTTGTTCCAACAGACTCCACTCAGTAATTGCCAGCCAGCCAGGTAGGTGTTTTTTTCTTCAACGAAGTTAAATTTGAATAAGCTTTTCTGAAAAGCATGAGTGTTTTTTTTTAGCGTATTGATATTTAATCGATGAGTAATTGTTTTGTGGCATCAACTCTGGAACCAGACAGCTTACAAAAGAAAGTGTCTCCATTCGTGCACAGGCTAGGTTACTCTTCCTGTCACATTTGCATGGTGACTAGTTCATATGTTAATTGATTAATACCTGTACCTCCCATTCAGAGTTTCAGAGGTTGAGTCTATATGTCTAGGATGCTTGTGATGAAGATATCCTTACCTTTAAGAACTGGTTGATTAGTTTAGAGAAGGGAGAGATGGCAGAGTGTATTTCTAAGAGAAGCTATTCTAAAATGTTTTCAGCAAGAGAATGTCTGTCTGTGTATCTATCTATCTATCTATCTATCTATCTATCTATCTACTTACCTATCTAATATTCCAAGCATTTAAGAAATATAAGAAATATAAGAAAGAGATCAACACTTTCAGCAAAGAGATCTGAAAGCTTCAAGTAGAGACCCAGTATTAGGTAAGCTCGTTGAGCTGTTCTTTTGGTCTCTTCCATCTCTCCATTTCCTCCTCTTGTTGTTTTTAATTACTTTACTGCAATTAAAATAATGTACAGATGATATGCATCCATCAAAGCAGATAGGGAAATATTGAGAAAGTGAAAAATGGTTCAATCTTCTTTAGGTTCACATTACAAACATAAATAATCACTTTCAACATTTTTGTATATTTCCTTCAAGCCTCTTTTGTCCTGTGCATTTAAAAAAAATTCTATAAAGTGATCATCTTGGACATACTATTTTGATTTAAATTTTTTTCACTTAACATAAAAAATTATTTTTTCTAAGTCTTTATAAATATTGTCTTTTATACTGTGATATTACACTGAGCATATGTAGTTTATTTAGCCATTGCTCAGTGGTTCGATATTTAAGGTATTTTGCTGTCTTTGAAACGGAAACAACAAAAAACTTGGTTGAAGTCCAAGATGACCTAACACAGTAGCTATATATCTTAGTAGTCTGTTGTATTGTTCATATGGAAATGGGGAGGAAAACCCTTTGCATCCGTGAGGAGTGTATATTAAACGCTAATTGAGGAAGTGTTTATGAACAACCAACAGATCAGTAAGAAATGAGCGTTGGTAAATGGAGTCCTTTTATTTCATAAAGGTACCTCAGAGCTTCAGGCTCCACACTCCTCGATTTTGAACTAGTTTGGATTTCATGGGTCAGTCCACTATGCACTGTGATTTTGCTAAACACGGTGTTCAATAGGAGACATTAAATCTTCCTTACTCAATCTGCAGAATCTATGAAATAGGATCCCAGCCAACTTAGAAAAGTCTACTTGTCCGTTTAGATATTTATGAACAATCTTTCAATTCTGAGTAGAAGAGTAGTTGTAGGTTGAAGGTAAATGCTGCCAAAGATCCTGCTCTTTTTATTTAAAAATATAAGTCATAAAAATTGCATTCTTTTTCTCCCTGAGGAGGTAATTTGGCATCAACTCTGGAGCCAGACAGCTTGGGTTTACTTCCTGCTCCATCACTTTTTTTTTTGCCGGGGGACCTTAGGCAAATTGTTTTACTTGTCTAGGGGTCAGTTTTCCCATCCAGAAAATGGGAATAATACTACTCATTCATAGGTTTGTTGGGATGGTTTAAATAGAACACAATAGACACTTGATAGTGTTAAGTAGTATTGTTTTCACCAAGCCTCTACTGTTCTGAATTTCTAGTGCTTTAGATCATTTCAGTGGTATTCATAGCAATCATTAGTGTTCCTCAGTAAATGACTTTTCTCCAAGTACTTCTTCCCCAACTGGCTTATGATAATGGTAGTAATGCTAGCTATCATTTTTTAAGGGAGTACTATATGTCTGGTACTCTACATGCATTATAAAATGTAATTCTCATCACCATTTAGGAGATACACATTATTTTTTATTATCCCCTTTTTATAATTGAAGAGTCTAAAGGTTATAAAGGTCAAGTAACTTGCTCAAGGTTATAAACTTGCTAAATGTGGATCAAGATACTAAATTCTGATCTGGCTTAATTCAAACCACTCTGCTTTTGTAAATTTATTTAAGGGATGAAGAGGGACTTTTATGCTTTTTAGATTTCTTACAGCTTTTAGTACAGTTACTTGAACATAATAGGTTCTCAGTACATATATTTTGAACAAATGAACGAACGAACAAATGAATGAATGAATGAAGTGATCCCTTGGGTAAGAAAACCAACGGTGCTGCCATGTTGTGACCATGAAATTATGAGTCTAGAATTGTGATCTGCTTCTGAACAGAACATTGCACATGAGAAAATGAGAGCTTTGTAATTATTTACATATGAAACTGGTTGTATTTCATGTGAAACAAATTTAGATATGTGTATTTGAGATCCTGATTTGAGAAAAATCTAGGTTAGGATTACATAGGTAAATTAACTCCACAAAGGGTATAACTAAATCTCGGTCTGGCTTAATAAGACATTTATTTAGCATATGCATCGTGTCAAGTCCTCTGCCCGGCACTAAGGGTTTAAGGATAAATATGGTGGTTCCTTTGCATGCTCTGCCCTTAGCTCACTGAAGGTCCAGCAGTCCTTTTATATGTTAGGTAGAGGATTTTATGCACTCATGTTTCATGTAACCATGCTACATAAGGATGCTAACGACCCCTCTATCTATATTTTAACCCTCTCCTTTTGACTCATGTATTCAGCTCTTTGCTGGACATGTCCACGTGCATGTCTCAGAGGTCCTCTGATGCCCAGCCTTGTACTTGTTATCTATTTTATCTCAGTGGGTGACACCACTACCCTCTCCTTCATCCAAGCTAAAACACCAAAAGTAATCTCTGATTCCTTTTTCTCCCTTACCTTCTACAGTTAGCCAGTCTCCAATCCTTCTGATTTTCCCTCCTAAATAAGTCTCAAAAACTGTGAGGGATTTGAGATTTCACTGTAATTGCAAATAAATTAATTAGCCTGCCAGTTTCATGGATGTGGGCAGAAGACATGAAACTCCTGGGTTTGAGACAAAGGAATCTATTAGTTAATGTCAACAGCAGTAGCCAAAGTGTCAGCATTTTCTTGCACCAGTTCCTTACCATGTCATGAAGGGGCCAGATGACACCTATACCACACCTTGCTCGAGTAGCCTCCTGAGACAAATCTGACTGCATCACCCTCGTGCTTAAAACCTATTACAAAAGCCCAAGCTCCTTAGCACGGCACTGATGGGGTCCTCAGTGCAGCCCCTGCTCACCCTTCCAGCCTCAGGGAGAGGCAGCATATCAGATTGGTCACCTCTTTTACTCCCCAAGTTACTTAACCTATGTGACCTGAGTTTCCTCCTTTGTAACAATAAGACGATGGAACCTACCTCCTTGGATTGTTGTAAAGACCAACTCAGCCTCACGCATGGTCAGTGTTGCCTGTTCTGGGTGTCTCTGTCCACTGTGCCTCACACTTGATGTGCTGGCCACATGGTTTTCTGTTAACTCTGCATTGCTTTCCCCACAGGTAGTGCCTTGGCTCCTGCCCCAATGCTATTTGCCATTGTCTGGGTTCAGGCTGGTTAGACACATCCCTTCTTCCTTGCCCTTGAATACTCTGTGCATGTCTCAGTCATTGAGCTGGTATCTGTTAATGAGTCAGTTATTGCTGCTAGACTATGAACGCTGTGAGGATGGGGCTGTCTTATTTCTATCTGTGTTGCTAACACAGAGCAAGTGTAGAGAAAATGTTGATGAAGACACGAAAGAATAAAAGGACTTTGGAGCCTACTGGGGTGTGTGGAAGCTGGGGATGAGGGATGGAAGGCAGTTAAGTAGCTTAATAACAGTGAAGGGAATCCGAGTAAGTGTTGGGCGGAGGTGAAAATTAGGCTCTATAGGGAGTCCGGCGTAGAGTCTGCTTGTTCAGTGCGCTTCATGTGGTTTGGAAGCCTCCTTAAAGTTATCTATTGAATGAAAGCAAGCAGCCCCTTCTATGTGATCCTAATTACTCTCTCTCCTAAAAGAAGCTATTGCAAATGAAAGGTCATGCAATCTGCCTTCTTGTGAGATTTGCAATTCCTCAGAATACAATGGTTCCTCTGTTACCTGGTGGACTGGTTAGAAGGGAACTCCTTTTTAATTAAATCTTCTCTGCAACAGAAAGTGACTTTATCCCTCTTTCTGAAGTCCCCCAGGTCTGCAAGGCCTGACTCAGATCACCCTCTTGAATTTACTGTCCCACTGGCTCACCGGGCAGTGGGAGTTATGGTACGTGAGCACGTCTACTTTCCTAACGAGATAGAGGTTCTTTGGGAATTTAGTTTTTCTTTCCTGAAATGGTTAATGTTGTGCTTTTGAATGAAGAAAGCCTTCCACATACTTTTATTCATTGACCTGCGGTTCTCCCTATATGTGATAACTTCTGAATAATGTGAACACAGCCCTAATCTCAGAATTCCAATGCGCTTCTCTACGACTTCAGGTTCTCCATGATAGCAGCTTCCCAGTGCGTGCTATTCAGTGTTTAATCTATACATGTTCTTGCTTTTCAAATAAGAAAAATGTACAAGAAGTTTCTATATATAGTAAAGCTGTTTGGAAAATATTGATAAACAGACCAAAACCCCTGAAATAACCTAGTATCCAAACCTAGTGATAATTACTTTCAGTGTTTAGAGTCTGTCTCTAGTCTCTATTTTATATTACTGCTTCTCTCTCTGTTTCTTTCTTTCTTTCTTTCTTTCTTTCTTTCTTTCTTTCTTTCTTTCTTTCTTTCTTTCTTTCTTTCTTTCTCAGCATAATGGATCATATTGTACTACTTACCTGCAATCTGTTTTTTCCTTCTTAATATTAATAGATATTGATTAAAAGTGATGGTGCTAAAGCCCTAACTGGTTTGGCTCGGTGGGTAGAGCATCGGCCCTCGGACTGAAGGGTCCCAGGTTCGATTCCAGTCAAGGGCATGTACCTTGGTTGTGAGCACAGCCCCAGTGGGGAGTGTGCAGGAGGCAGCTTATCATTGTTTCTCTCTCATCGATGTTTCTAACTCTCTATTCCTCTCCCTTCCTCTCTGTAAAAACTCAGTAAAATTTTTTTTAAAAAAAGTGATGGTGCTAAAGCATTTCTTGTAGCCTGCGATTTCGGACCTTGGCCATTGTTTTATCTTGTTTGTCTCTGCCCATCCTTTCTTGATTTCCTGTTTGTCTGTCTGGATTGGCCCACTGTTGTGTTGTATCTTTGATACCTGCACGAATCTTGATAATAAGTTCCAGTGTTTTGGAGTGTCTGCTCTGTCCTAAATGCTTGTGTGTGTTTTATACACTTTAAAAATCTGTTTCCTGATGATTTGAAATGACCTGATTATGTGTAATGTTTCTTTTATAGCTGAGGAATTTGGTCTAGGGTTTAATTATTACAAAAGGTCACTAAGGTGGAACTTGATCTTATTGTAGTCTTTATGCCCAATACTTGCTCTCATGTGTGAAATTGCCACCGCACCTTCACGCGACTTTCTTAGCTTCAAACTCCTGGAATACTGGCTTTTAGGGGCTATGTCTAATCAGCTTTTGGCTACCTGATGTCCCTGTAAGGGCACCACAACTCCTGGGCTTAACACAGTGAATTTCATATGCTTTACTTGAGTGTGTGTGTATGTGTGTGTTTGAGAAAAGTTGTGGCTCTTGCTTTTATTCCTCATGGTGCTGAGGTTGACTGCCCTCTCACATCTCTTTTCAACCCCCACCCTCAATACCAGAGTTATATTCTATTAACTTAATGCACCTTTTCTTTGTAATACATGTCAGTTTTTCTTCCAGCCACCTGCACAGTCTCTGGAGCTCTCTCTGGTTTGCTCTCAAGGCTGTGAGTGAGTTCTTTGTATGTTTGCTGTTTTTGATAACCTTAGCCCAAGATTTAATGTCAAGGTGGGAGCCCTATTAAAGATGCTATTAATCATTCCGTCTTTGTTTGAAGATTTCTGTGTTGGCAAGTGGGCTGATAGAAGTAGCTGTGTGTTTCCCAGCCAGATGTACTGGTAGCTGGGATGGGGGCATTCGGCTGAATCACATTCCTATCATTATTTGGCAAAGAAAAGGCCACTGAGATTAATAGGATAATCCTTGCATGTGATCCGGATTCATCAGCTGAATCATAGAGCCTCAGTGTTGGAAAGGGCCTTAAAACCACCTTCTCCAGCTGCATGACTTTATACTTGAGAAGACTGAGGCAACAGATAAAAGGAGTGATGGAAAATTATGGAATGCCAAGGCTGCAGGGACTTTGGATGCAACCTAGCTCTTCTCTCTTATGGGGAAGAATAGTGAGGCCTCCAGAAGTGAGGTAACACTCCTGATGTCACACAGTTTGTTACTGGATCCCTGACCCAGGCCCATGAGGGGGGACACGGAGATAAGCTTGTGCCCGCCCGTCTTCAGGATGGACCTGTGGGATTCAGCTGGTCCAGGGGCATCCTCTCACACTCCTCGTGTCTCCTCATTGGTTAGACATTTAGCTCTGGCCAGAGGGAAGGAAGTGTCTTTCAACCGGGTATTGACGGGAGGAGTATGCTGATGTTCCCTCAAGGTGGCTCTTAGACCAGTGTTCTTGCCTCTGAGCCCTCAGCCCTGCGGAAGTCTTTTTCTACCTTGACAGATGGGACTTCCAGGGAGTGGGCAAGAGGTCCTGCTAGTGGGGAAGAGGTGCTGGGTGCCTGCTTTGGGGTACAAGCCTCTAGAGGGTCTTCGCTTTGAAGTGGAGACAGTGCTTGCAGCAGCCCCTATGTAGTGGGAGGCACGTGATTTCCACATCCTTTCCCAAGTTTTCCACCTGATCGTGCCTACTCGTCCTTCATGACCTACTCGGTGATACTGATTCACTCTTTTGCTTTTTCTCTCCCAAGGTTCGAACCTATTGATTGAGTTAAGAGGAAGACAAGGTTTGCAAAGAGGTCTTTCTGGCCCTTCTAGTAGTAAAACCCCTTAGACAAGGGCCAGGGAGATTCATCTCCCAGAGATCCCTGTGCTCTAGGTGGGGTGGAGGCTTCCTGCCAGAAGGGTCTGAGGCCAGAGATGTGGATGCTGCTGTCCCAGTGTCTCCATGTGTCTGGCAGCTCAACAAAGAACTTCTGTCTGCCCTGCGAGGCCAGGGATGGGGTTGGGAGGGGGGAACATTTCACCTGAAAGTTACCGTAATTTAGCAGCTTGATAATTAAATTCTAATATATGAATTAAAGAAAACACATTACCAAAAAATTAAAATACTGCTGCAAGGATTCTACTATTGTTTCTTCCTACAGATTTGTGGCTTTCCACACGCCTTCTTTGCTTCAGGCCTTGATTCTGACCTAAGCACTGCAGGAAATAAGTCCCATGTGTCTACTCCTTGGTCAAATAATGGATGTGATGATTCTTTTGGGATGGAGAGACAGAAAAGATAGTGTCTTCGAATAATATGAGGAGGTACATGGCACCTCATCAGTAGCCGAGGTCAACAGAACCCTTGGCAAAGGTACTTCCAGATCTCCCATTTAGGTTACCTAGCCCATTACAAGGTACTTCCCTATGAAGGCCAAGGGGAAGAGAAAGCTTAAGGGGCGATATTGCTGAGGTGGACCATCAACTTGAACATATGGATTGATTTATTTTCTTGCATGCACTGAGAAAATGCCACTTGTCGCTTTCTGTTATTAATAAAGAGGTCACTTTATCATTAGGCCTTTGAATCTGCATTTAATGGCTAAAGCAGATGGTTATAATTTCTGGCTCAGTGTGGCCACCTTATTAATAAAAAGGAACTGATGGAAGGGAAAAGGCTTCTTCATTTTTAACTCCAGAAGCACAACACAAATGTTTTCCAGCCTTTCTTTGTGTGCAGAGCAGACCTAGTGGCTGCAGTAAGATCCTGTTACACGTTTGAAAAAAAAGTCTTTTGCAGAGTGAAGGTAACTCCATTTGAATCCTTCTTTTGTTAAACTTTAAAGGGACATTATAAATATATACCCCCACTCCCACCCCTGCTGCCGCCTCTCTTCGTGGAGAGGGTATTTTGAAGGAAGCTCTGGGATTATACTGCAAAGTAAATTAATATTTTAATAACATAAAGAAGAAAGTATAAAACACCCACCTCATTTCAGATAATGAAGGTCTGTGGCAGTTTCTAAAATGATTCTCTTGGCTTACACTATTTTAAACTGCTTTTTTGGATTTAATTACTAGGTTTGGTTGAATGTATCATGTGTCTTATTTTGGTTCTTTTAAAATTTGCTTGGATTTTTGTGGGGAAAAAAGGGCAAAAAATGCATGGTAGTGAATTTCTGCTCGATTTCACCAAGTCTGTATACTCTTGTATAACGGTCAGGAATTTGAAATGAGGATGATTGCATGGGCGATTTTTGGTTACATTCTGGCATTTGGAAGAGAGTTCGGGAACGACTTACATTCATGAATACAGAGTTAGAATTCTAATGCACCTGGTAAACAGGGCAAGAAATGCTGAGGAGTCTTCATATAAGGTTCGAAAGAGCGCTTTAGTTGACTGACTTAGGGCAGTGATTTTCAGCCTTTTTCCTCTCATGGCACAAACGAATTACTCAAATTCTGCGGCACACCAAAAATATATTTTTGCCAATCTGACAAAAAATAGGTATAATTTTGATTCATTCACACTGGACAGCTGTTGTTGTGTTGGCACTTTTTAATTGGACAGTCTAAGGGAAAAGAGGTCAGTGGTCCTGACCGTATGGGCAGGTAGAGCCTGTTTTAAAAATGCTTGCGGCACACCAATGCGCTGCTGCACACGGTTGAAAGTCGCTGCCCTAAAACATTTCTTTTTTAGGCTATTGGTCATATTCTGGGGTTGGTTCTAGCAATGAACTTCTCCTTTAGATGAATAGAATGTGATGAGTATGCTGTCCTGCCTCTGAAATAAGGAAAAAACTTTGAATTTTAGGGATAGAAAAATCATTAAAAGTTACTTTGTTCATGTGTTTTTAGTTTTTTTCCTACTAATGATGCCTTTAAGAAGAGCTATCCATGGATTCATATTTAGAAAGTGTTTGAATTTCAAATTATTAACAATAGCTCTTTGTGTTTTCCATTCTTTAAAAAATTTTTTTTAGTTGATTTCTGAGAGGAAGGGAGAAGGAGAAAGAGAGATAAAAACGTCAGTGATGAGAGAGAATCACTGATAGGCTGCCTCCTGCATGCCCCCTACAGGGATCGAGCCCGAAACTTGGCACGTGTCCTTGATCAGAATTGAACCCGGGACCTTTCAGTCTGAAGGTTGATGCTCTATCCACTGAGCCAAACCAGCCAGGACTGTTTTTTCCATTCTTATTAATCAAAGACATGTATAAATACTCATTGAGTTCATTTGGTCATTCATTTGTTTGTTCGTGCAGTCATTCATTTCTTCAACGTACAGCTTGTGTTTACTTTTGACTGGGCACTGTGCTGGGGCATGGGGCTACAAAAAGATATGATGGCCATTAAGCTCATTAAAATGCCAAAAATTGTGTGTGGGGATCATTGTTATTCCTACCTTTTCAGACTCTGGATATCCAGACCAATCCATGGAGAAGCTATGTGTGTGTCTGTCTGTTTGTTTGTTTGTTAATTTTCAAATATTTTAAGTAACCAAAAACAAACAAAAAACCAGAGACTAATTTCAGATACAAACATTTTGCAATATTTGCTTCAGATTTATTTTACAGCTATAAAACATCACAGATACAATTAAGCTCCTCTTGTACCCCTTCTAAATCCTGTTTCTTTTCTTCTCCAGAGATAATCTCAGCTAAATGTAATGTCTTTTCTTCCCATGCATGCTTTTCTATTCTTGCTGTGTATGTGTAAATCCATCAATGATACATGGTATAGCTTTGCTGATTTTTAAACTTTATAGAAGTGCTAACTTATTGTACCTAACCATCAAATCCTTTTGTAGTCCCATGCCCCAGCACAGTGCCTGGTCAAAAGTAAACACAAGCTATATGTTGAAGAAATGAATGAATGCATGAACAAACAAGTGATTGCCCAAATGAGTATTACATGTCTTTGATTAATAAGAATGGAAAAAACTGTCCTGCCTGGTCAGTTGCTTTTGATATTTAACCTTGTTCAGTTAGGAACTGCATGTTAATCGATGAAGTTATTCTAGCTGTTGTCCACATTCTATTATGTGAGCATTTCACAGTGAATGCACTCATTCTCCAGCTTTTATTTGTTTCTGTATTAAAAACAATGCTGTGATGAAAAATTTTGACCTATTTTTTCGTGAACATGTGGAAACATTTCTCGAGGCAATATGCTGGGGAGCATGAAGGAGCGTGCATGTCCCCGACTTACCTAGATGTGGCTGCATTGAGCTCCAAAGACCTGTGCCAGTGTGAACTTCTGTCTGCAGGATCTGACTCCTGTTGCTCCTCACTCTTTCTAATTCCTGGCATTGGAAATAGTTTTAGTTTTTGCTTATTTGATGGGTATGAAATAAACTATTATAATTTGGATGTGTGAAGATATTGCAGAAGCTTGAGTAACAATGTCAAGCAAGATTGGAGATTTCTCCTTTCCTCCCAGGTCTAGCTATAGGGTAGCACATGTGTGGGTTTCTGGCTGGATAGGGGCATCCTTGTCAAAGCCTACTTTGGCATTAATTAGTTTGCTATGCATCTTTTGTACATGGAACACATTGTTTAGGACCTTTCTAAGGTAAGTGAAGGTACAAAATCTAAAATCGCAGGACCTATGTTGAGGATGGTAGCAGGGGTCACACGGCCTGATTTACGGTGGCTTCATTGAAAGAGACTGCTGCTGGCTTATCTCTTTGGGCTTTCGAACCCATAGAATGAAGGGTTACCTTACTCATTTTTTCTTTAAGTACTGACTCTCTTTTGCCAAAGTCCCTTGTTTCTAGTTATATCCCTTGGCACTTTAAAATCTTTTTGAATCACTGGTACTTGATAAAATTTGAGGAGAGGAACTTACTGCAGCATCCACCACTAATTGAAGCATGGTTAAAAATGCCTTTGAACTTGTACTCTAAATTAAAATTATATAGGAAAAGCTCAGTATCATTCATACAAAAAGACAGTGGGGAAGAAACACTGTCAGAGCTATTTGTCAGAGATAACAAGAATAGTGGGAATAATCATTAATGCCTACCACATAGTGGGCACCAAACATCTCTCTTTTCTCTCAATGCTGGGGTCACCATGGAATGTAGGGATAACTATTGTGAGTGATAGTGGAGGGCTTAGATATGTTATGAAACTTGCCATATGTGGGGAGCTAATCAATAGTGCTGCCTGGTTCTCCCCCCGCCCCACCATCTTGTCTGTTTCATCTTCTGAGTCATGAGTGTGTGTGCACACCCTTGCCTCAGGAAGCTCTCCTTATATAGCGGGGAAAGCTGCCCCCCACCCTCACCCCGCAACTTCTCCACACAGTTGTTCCCATTCTGCCCTCCTGAGCACTCAGCATCGGCAGTCTGTTCCCTTTTTCACATGACAGCCCTTCAGCCCATTGAAGCTGGTTATCTTGTTCATTTCCTACAACCGCCCCCCCCAACCCCCGCCCCCACCCCCTACCTCAGTCTGTCATTTCTGAGAAGCTTGGAGAGGTGTTTTTATTCACAGATGCCTTGGGAAATTTAATGGTTTTTAGACTCATGCTGAGTTTGTCCAGATGTGCCAATATTTGTCTTATAGGATATAAATTAATTGTCCAGAAGAGGAAGAAACCTTTGTAGGCACTTACTCACTAATGCAATCCAGTTCCTTTGGGTATTGATGGAAGGGAAAAAATTCAAAAATGAACCAGATCGTTTTCACTGGGAGAGTGTAGTTGTTGAATTCACATCCTACTTTTAGGACAAATCTGGAGCATGACAGTTGGGTATTACCACATACTTTAACCAGGGGAAACGCAGGCTGACACGTGTAATAGAGCCCAGCTTTTATGTGATGGAAAAACTGTGATTCTCTTACCTTTTCTTACCAAGCTTTATGGGCCGGTGTTTACAGCATAAGATGGCAAAGAAATTAGAGCATCTCAGACTTAGATGGGTAACTATTATTATTATAAGACTAGAGACCCAGTCCCCTACATTTGTGCACTGGGGGGAGGAAGGATAGTGTTCCTCAGCCCAGCCTGTGCTCTCTCATAGTCCAGGATCCCTTGCAGACATCTCCCAAGGGGTCCTTAGCGCTGCTGCAGAAGCAGGAGAGGCTCCTTCGGTCCCTCCTCAGCCCCGATCATGCCCAGGTGGGGTCTCTTGGCCTGGCCTGTGCCCTCTCGCAATCTGAGACACCTCGAGGGATGTTGGAGAGCCGGTTTTGGCCCGATCCTCACAGGCCAGGCTGAGGGACCCCAGCAGTGTACGAATCCATGCACTGGGTTTCTAGTCTAAGAGTAAAATGTTGTAATGTTGTCAGTAGTTGACATATACACATATACCTGAGTTCTCTTTGAGAGCCAGAATCGAGAATGATGTCCAGTGTGGGCCAATCTAAGATAGTAATAATAGTAACAACCCTCCCCTCATCATCACAGTCACCAACTGCAGCAACAGCTGTTTCTAGTGTTTTCTTAAACTTCTGTCATGCGTCTGGCAGTGTGCTTTTGCACTCAGTTATCTCACTGGATTCTTAAAACGTAGGAAGTAGGTACTATTGTGAGCTTAATTTTACAGATGAGAAACTGAGAAGTTCAGTGTCCTGTCAAAGATTCTATGTCTTGTGTGTGTCCTCACTCAGAATTTACTCCTATACCTTGTTTCTTTTCTCAGCAAAATAAACTATAAATTGAACATCAGTGCACTGGGGACCCATTAAGGAACCTTTCATTGTAAATGGAACATGAATGAGAATTTTCCCAGTATGAGGTTCTCTTAGTGAGATACTCGATTTTAGTAAAAATATTAAACCAAGGTGTATTTATAAGGTGCCCATTTCCACATCCAATTATACCTTTCCTATATTCGTATAATTCTCTGTTGAAATTACAACATACATTAATTAGTTCATTCTAAGAAATAAAGGCCATGCGATTTAATGTAAAGATTGCCATCTTCATATGGGATGACGTGAATGTTAATTAGCTCTACCCCTATGGCCTTGGTCAAGCCTCATACTCTCTCCTCAGTGTTCTTTTATCTGTAAAATGTGAGTGTTGGACTCAGTTATTATGAAACTTCCTTCTAGCTTTGTGTAATGCACAATGATTGCTAACTTCAGGAAAAATAAAATGTCTTTGTTCTTTCATGAAAATATCAGATAACCAACCTCCTGCCAATCGCTTGTTTGGATTTTTTTTACTCAGTGAGGCTTAGTTCAAAGAGTATATGACATAACACTGTCCTATTGCCCATCCATCTAAGCCATTCTCCTGGGACTTGTCAGGGATTAACTAAATCTTAGCACCCTTTAGGTGTGGCAGATTGCCCAGTAGGAGGAGGCGGTTCCTTGCTTCTTCCTCCTCACATGGATTAGTGAATTAAAATCCAGTGAAAAACTGCTTGGCTTCCTGTTTCTTTTCTTGGTGGACTTATCCATTTATTTTCCAGCAGCCCTTTGTGGCAGCCAAATCTGGAAGCAGGACAGGATGGATATTTTACAAAGAGGTGACAGTTGTGTGCCTTGTGAATTTCTTCTCTGTTTCCTATCTTTAGCAGAGTTAGCTGCCCCCCATTCACAGCACTTGAACACACCTCCTTTACATTGTGTCTTGCAGAGTGGTCAATAGCGACTTCTCTCTTTTGCCTTCTCTGGATTATAAACTCACCAAGGGTAGAGACAGAGCATGCTGTGCGTAGCTGATACCGGGCAGGTAGATGCCGCTCAATAAATGATAAGTGAATGAATAAGGAAGAGAAAAAGTTGCATTTCTAAATATATACTAATGAACACTGCTTTATGTTGTATGAAAATATCCATTTGTTCAGATGTTTCCTCTTTGACCATTCTTAATCTGATCTCCCCAGCCTGAAATCATCTTTTCCTCTTCTCTAAACAGTTATGTATGCTGTTTTGGGGGTAATTACTTAAATAGTCCCTCATGACATTTTTTTCTCTTTTGTAATGCTTTCTGGTTCTCACATATTTTATGACCTTATTTTCCTTTTTATTATAATTTGTTTCCATAGGAAGGTTGTAAATTATTTAGGACAGAGAGAAATACTAATATTTAGTAATATGATAATTTTTAGTAACAAATTAAATATGAATACTTTATTTTTACATTCTGTTTTCTGCATTTTATTTTGAATGTTTTTTTGTGTTTTCAAGTTCACTAATCTTTATCTTCTACAGTATCTAATCTGATGTGAATCTACTCCAGTGTATTTTTCTTCTCATACAGGGTAGATTTACCTCTAGAACTTTGATTCAGGTCTTTTTTACATCTTCAGTGTCTCCACCTATTTTTGAACTTATGGAATACTAGAGGCCTGGCGCCTGAAATTCGTGGATGGAGAGGGGGTGTCCCTCAGCCCAGCCTGCACCCTCTCTAGTCTGGGACCCCACGGGGGATATCTGACTGCTGGCAGTCAGACATCCCTCTCACAATCCAGGATGCTGGCTCCTAACCTCTTGTCTGCCTGCCTGCCTGATTGCCCCTAATCGCTTCTGCCTGCCAGCCTGATTGCCCCCAACCACTCCCCTGCTGGCCTGATGGCCCCCAACTGCCCTCTCCTGCTGCGACCTGCCTCCTCAGCCAGGACCTGCTTCTCACACAGAGACGCTGGGTCCGGCCTCCTCTGTGCCGTACAGAGCCACAGGACCCAGGCCTCACCACGAGGAGCAGCTGCCAGGCCCTGCCTCCTCTGTTCGTGTGGCCATCTTGTGGCGGCCATCTTGTGATGATGTCACGCCCAAGGGTGTGATGCTGCCTAGGCTTTGATTAGTATAGATAGTTATAAGAACTGTTTTAATGTCCTTGTCTGTTCATTCTAACACCTGTGTCAGTTTTGATTGGTTGATTTTTCTCCTCAACAGGGGTCATATTTTCATGCATTTTGCATGCCTAGTAATTTTTGATTGGATGCCAAATGTTGTAAATTTTACCTTGCTGGTTATATTTGTATCTCTGTAAATATTCTTTGTTCTGGGATGTGGTTAAGTTATTAGAAGCAGTTTGATTCTTTTGGGTCTTGTGTTTAAGATTTTTTAGTACAGTGCTCAGTCTAGGACTGATCACTCCCCATGACAGAGACAAGTCCCTTCTATGTACTCTCTCCAGTGCTTGGGGAATCATGTTTTCCATAGCCTTGTGGTTGCCTTGGAGGCATGCACTATTCAGTATTCCACCTAATATTGAGGA
The DNA here is from genome assembly GCA_004026665.1 of Murina feae. Classification (NCBI taxonomy): domain Eukaryota; kingdom Metazoa; phylum Chordata; class Mammalia; order Chiroptera; family Vespertilionidae; genus Murina; species Murina feae. The sequence goes on along the minus strand of PVJC01015759.1, from coordinate 12,573 downwards.
GGACTTCCTGTGGGTCTGTATGCAGCTATTTCTTCTCTGGTTTGCTGTCTTTTTAAAAAACATCAACAATTAAACCTTTTATTTATTGGTAAAATATAGAAATTCAGGTCTCTCAAATCTATACAGTCACTCCAAATATTTGACTATGCAAACTCTAGTTGCCTTGGTCTCTCTGGAGTTGGGGCTCCATTTACTCAAGTCAGGAAGTCCATTCGAGTTCTCCCTGCTCCTACATACCGTGGCAAACAATGTCTCTCGGTAGTAAGCTGGGGGACCTGTAGAACTCTGGGTGTTTCTCTTTTCTCAGAGATCACTATCTCTCTTTGCCTCGTGTCCTGCTCTTTACAACCGTTCCTCTTGCTCTATCTTGGCCAGAAGTGGAAGTGATCCATTTTGTTATTTCTATCCAGAATCATCCTCCACTCCCAGCTCTAAACTTTGCCATTCCAGGCTCTATATGAGGCTGGGTGAGGAGCACGTCCTCTGTGTTCCCGTCACACCTGTTAGACCAGCACAGCACTCATCTCCCTGTGTCATTGCTGCAATGTTTACCCTGTCTTTCTCCATGAGATTTTATGTCCTTGAGGGCAGGGAATGTCTTTTTTTTTTATTTTTTTATTTTTTTTTATTTCATTGCTTAAAGTATTACAACAAGTGATAGATAAGTATTACAACAGATGATATCTCGGGATTTCTTGCACCTAAAAGTGTCCCAAGCATTTTACAGTTACTCCGCATTTGTTGAATGAATGAATGAAGAAATAGAATTCAGTTTTCCAAGTATCAGTTTATGAACAACTTTCAGAAGCTTTTTTATTTTTATTTTTTATTTTAACAGAAAAAGTAACTGTGTTTTTTTTATATATGTAGTTGAAGTCTCTTTTAAATGTCTAGATAATCAGTTGTTTTTGGTGGCTTATACCTGGTTTTTATCTGTTTATTTTTTATAGCCTCTCATTTGAGGATGGCTAATAAAAGCCACCTCATGAACGCTTGAAATAAAATGTGAAAGTAAAGGAACTAAGAATAGAAGAATCATAGTACTATAGATAAACAAAATGAAGACGTAACTTGAAGTGACTCATTTTCTGGTTGCACCTCACGTGTAGTGTATCCCAAGTCTGAAATTTGCTGAGGTGGTGTTCTTATCTCAAGTGCCTTTTCCATGTTGGATGTACTGGGATCTCGGTTATCTAAGTAGACTGTAGCCGGTCTGCAAATAGCTGTGAGTCTGTGCCTTCTTATCAACTGGAGACAATTGACAGTGGATATGTGCCATGGGGGCCATGGTCAAGTGCAAGTCCATACTATATTTGGGTCTTCTGGAGTCAGTAGGGTGAACCATATATGGTAAGCCTCTTTAGACTATCTCGTTCTGTTTCCTCAGCAGCTCTTGGTTACCAAAGGCGCCTTTGGAGTCTCCCTAACCTGTACCCTGTTGCCATTGCACAGTTGGCATGATGGAAGTGGCTTGAAGCTTGTGTTCTAGATTCAGTGCCTTTTTTTTTTAATGCAGTAGGGACAGTGAGGTCTAACTTGGGCACACAGCATCCTGCTCCCCTTCCTTCCCAACCTGATTTATTTATTTATTATTTTCTTTTCTTTATTGATTAAGGTATTACATATGTGTCCTTATCCCCCCATTGCCCCTCCACCCCTTACCCCCCTACGCCCCCCGCTCATGCCCTCACCCCCCTGGTGTCTGTGTCCGTTGGTTATGCTTATATGCATGCATACAAGTCCTTTGGTTGATTTAAAAGGTAGCTAGCTGCCTCTGAGGTTGAGCTGTACGACTGGCTACCAATATACAGGCACATGGAGTTACTAGATCTGTTGTCTCTCACTTATCAGCTTTTCCTTTAAGGTTTAATGTAGGCCAAATGCTGATTTCCCCAAGATGGTGTTCTCTTGACTTAAAGTACAGTCTTCTGCTTTTCATTGTTTTTACTGCTCTTGCCTCGTGAGCTAGTTGTTTAAAGCCATCTCCGTCCTTCCTCCTTCTAATCCATGGCCAAGGCAGGGGGTGGCTTTAATTAACAGGAACACTCTGCATTAGCTAAACAATATCTCATTCCACCTCTCAGTTATTGATTACACCTCTTCCTGATGCACAAATGAGGACCAGGTATATTCTGCATATTTCCCTAGAATGGCACAGTGATTCTGTGGCTAAACCATAAAGAGTAAACTGTGTTGCCTCCAAAACTACTAGTTGAGTGTAACTTTCAAGTCTACTTTGTATTTAAATCTGATGATAGTGTTGTTTCTCCTTTTGTCTTGTTTAAATGATGGTGTGTTGAACTCTTTTCTTCGCTGGTCTGGTAAAGATGCCCTGACTCTGACCTAGACAGCCAGTTTCTTGATGCTGTTAAGAATGCTAATTAAGATATTTATTCTCTTTTGCCATACTGTTTATGATACTGGTAGTTATGTCTATTAGGAGGTAAACTCTGTTATCTCCCACTATAATGAGTGCAGCACTCTGTGCACAAAGAAATGCATGAATGTGTGAGTGAAAGGGTGAATAAATCAACTGCATATATTTAAAAGGGTTTAAAAGCCTCCGGGTTACTGGTCTAAATGTATGAGGTTTTGGGATGTGCAATGGGATAATTGAGTAAGAAATTGGACTGTGTTTGTTAGGATTGCCAAAGTCCTTATGGTGCCTTGGTACAAATTAGAAAAGATGCCCCTTCCATTTCATGTCTGCCATTTCCATGCCACTCTTGTCCTCACTTGCTCCCTGCACTGGGTGCCCTTCTGCAGGGCACAACCAGCACAGTTGTGTGAGGACTTTTGTTTCCTGACTGGCTAGGTGTCCAGTGGTTTTAGGGGGCAGTTGTCCTTATCCTAGTCAATGTTTCCTTGAAGAGCAGGCCCTATGAGGATGAGACTCTTTCCTATTCTTTCTTTGGGACCCTTTTTTGATGCTATTGTCTGCCTTCCAAACTTCACATTCATTTTCTCTGCGATATTTGTCTATTTTGTGGAAGATGTGGAGCAGACTGCTGTATGCCTTCCTGCCACCAGCATCTTCATTAGCTTCTCCCATTTTGCTGAAGTCAAGGTCAATCGCCCGCCTTGGTGTTTGAGGTCCCACTGGTACCGGCCTTGCTGTAGGATTCTGATCACATTTCTTTCCATTCCCCCACAAGCATCCTCTGACCTGGCCTTGCTCTTCTCCTTGGGCCATTGATGGTAATAGGCTCATCCATCACTCACACCTCTTGGCCATTGCCCACATGGCCTTCTTTGTCCAGATGCCCTCCACTGTCTCTACAAATTCTGTAGACGCTTTGTTGTTCTTTAACACCCACCTTAGGTAGCACTTTTCATTAAGGACACGACATTCACCCCCCACTCAGCCTCTTAAATTATTCTACAAGGCTGTTTGATTTGTTAAATTAAATGTTAAAGATATAATTAATGTTGATCCCTTAGAATAGTGCACAGTTCATAGTTCAGTGTCCTTAACTATCGTTACTTTATTTGAATCACTTTAATTATTCATTGATTCAGCAAACGAACTCCCCCTCTGCAGGTGCTGCTCCAGGTCTGGAGATTCAAAACTGTGTAGGATGTGAGGATTCCAGGGCACAGAATGGTTAAGAAATTGGTCTAAGTGGTGGAGCTTTGAGCTGAACCCAGGCCTGTCAGAGAGCAGAAGCCACATTGCTCCTCATCACGTAGTATCATGCTATGTCACATGTCCAAACACGTTAAGATCTCCAGCACACAAGGTCAGAGTAAATAGCTATTATTATGACTACTACAATTATTGTTAAAAAATGCAGGCTATTCTTCATTACACTGCCTAAAACTAAGCATTATACGTCGTAGTGGTTCAGCAAAACTGTATTGGATTTCATTGGTTATAGATTTCGTGTGTGGCAAGGTGGGTAACTCTGCCATCTCTAAAGAGAAATGCTTAATAGCATAATATCCTAAAATGGGGGAAGGTACAACAATATAAAAAAGCAGCCTGAGAGGCAAGCTAGTTCATGAGATTCTGTGTTGAAAAGTTGGAAAGAGGTTAAAAAGACTTGGAGGGTACTGTCTGGTGGCTGGCAACATTTGAAGATATCCTAGTTACCAGACAGCATTTTTAAGCAAAAGAAATAGAGATGACAAACTGCTCAGTTACGTGGGGATCCCTTATATTAATGATGCATAGAAAGGAGGGTGTGCAATCTTTAAAGTTCAGAAAAGAATTTGTCCTTCTAGCACCTCTTCCCCTGCTTTGACACAAAGTTGGTCACCACCAAAAAAGACTCTCTTTAGCCTGATGAAGTTTTGAGTGAATTAGGTTAGATTGCCTTAAAATTGGCTGTACCAGAAAACAAGAGTTTCTTTGGAAAGGAACTTCATTTCTGGGAGGTGCCCAGCTCTGCAGGAGGAGTCTGGGACCCTGGAGACCAGAAACTTCCGTCCTGCCCCTGCCTCTCTGCAGTTTTACGCCAGCAGAAGGAGGACATTATTATAACTCTGTGATGAAACAAAGCTGCACACTGAGAGGTGGCTGCCAGCACTTTCATCTTTATGGTTCTCTTGAGTTTGGGGAGAAATAACTCATGCTGCATATGCAAATCGAGAGCAACATTTCCATTTTGCTAATAAGCAGTCCTTCGGTTTTCTTTTGGACTTCCTGCCTTTCTCTGTGATTTGGATAGTGCTCTGTTCCAGCCTGCATGAGTATCGAGTCTTCAGGAGGGCCAGAAAGCCAAACTTGGATGTTGCGTACATTGCCAAGAACATCCTGCAACAATGCCAATTACGCCAGTCAGCCCTGGATAGAAGACCACTGCGTTGCCGTCCAGCACCTTGAACCGACTGTGCTCAGGAATAAGATCGGAAACCCCACCAGAACTCTCTTCTCTGTTAGGCTTGCAGAAGTTGTCTCCGAGGAAGAAGCTTCTGCTTTCTTAGATTCCTTTTTTTTTCTTTTTAAAAATATAATTTTTATTGATTTCACAAAGGAAGGGAGAGGGAGAGAGAAACCTCAGTGATGAGAGAGAATCATTGGTTGGGTGCCTCCTGCATCCCCCACACTGGGGATCGAACCCGAAACCCTCTTTGACTCTATTTTCTAGTGCCTCTGTTTGCAGAGGGGCTTTTGATTGCCTTGTTTTGGAAACCTGGGAGGTATAGTTTGGAATTCTCTTTGTGATGATGGCCCCCAGGAATAAAGCGGAAAGCTATCAGGATGTGAGAAGGTGTTCAGAAGGTGTTGGGCAAATCTTGGAAGACAGATGTTTGTTCCAGTTAGCCAGGAGGTCGGCCTTGGGCTCTCTGTAATAATAACGGTCGGCTTTGGAGGTGAAGTGCCCCTTCCTGACAATTCTAAGGCTGATTTTTTGTATTGGCTATGGTTTGTTAAAATAAAACTTTGAAATGGCGTAGTCTATAACATGAATGTTAGTGACATTTTAATTGGGCTTGAACAATAAATAATGGTATCACATAATTTTCAGTTATAATTATTATTTTTTGTATTTCGGGGATCTTTCACGATTAGAAATACATTTTGCTTTATAGTAGGCAGGATATATTTTAAGAGGCTGTCTTCTCCCTTTGGGTCTGATCCATCTGCCAAATGTCTTGACTTTATGTATCCTGTAACCCATCTGATCTTCCTGTGGCTGTGGGAGAGACTCTTTGAAAGTAGACTTTTGAGTAAAGAAAGCTGGCAGTTGGGGTCATGGCCAGGCTCTATGGCCCCTTGTTAATTCCAACTTGAAGTTACATGCTGTCTCTTCTGGGGCCCTTAACTTCCTATTGAGCATCTCTCCATTTTTCTTAGTGTGAATTCTGCCCCTTGCTGTAGGTGGCATTTATCATTAACTCTGACATGCCCATGTGGCCCCTCGGTGCCTCAGTGTCGTCATCTGTATAATGGGCTTTACTTCCTGACCTACTTAAAGGTTACCATGAGGATTAAGTGATAACATAACAAGCCTTTTTAGAATTATGAAGTGTCATATAAACAGTCCAGCGACATACAATTAACTATAGCCTTTATTACTTGATTTCATTTTGCGACCTCATACAGTTTGACTCCTCATACAATTTTAGCTCTACCAGGATAGCATCATGTCTCTTCATCTTCTTTTGGAAAAGTTAAATGCCGCCCAATGTCACAAAGCAAGTTGGAAGTAGGACAAGAGCCCGAGTCTCCCGACTCACAGACCAACAGAATGCTCAGATTTCACGGCTGCTTTACTTTCTCATTTGCGTCATCTTTTGGGTGAGTGAGATAACTGTCTCCTTGTTAGTGTTAAAATGGTACCTTCAAAGAAACCAACAGTGCATCGCTTCGGTTCTTTTCAGCCCTTACGTATTGTATTGTTGCCTTCTGTGTCTATGTGTGCTGGGCTGACGTGAAGGGAGGAAGACGTAGATGACTAATTTCTGGCCGCCAGGGGTTGACGGTCTCGTGAAAGGAGGCAGATGAGGAAACACTTCTAAGAATCTGAATTCTCGGCTCTGCTACTTACTCACAGGGTCTGTCTGGGCAAGTCATGCATGTCTGGGTTTAGGGTTCCCCAGCTGCCCAATGAAAGGACTAGACTGGAAGTACAGGCTCACAATCACTGGGGTCTCTTCTAATTTGTCACTGTCTCTGGGTCGTGGCCAAGCCTTTACAAGCTGAAATGGAGGGAAGCTTACTAATCTGGTGGCACATTTTTCTTAATCATTATTTGTGGTAAATTTCACAGGCTCACGAGAGTTCCTAACTCCTAATTAGAAACATAGATGGTGATATTCGTTCGGTGAACCAAACGGGCAACTTGGTAAAGATAGCAGAAATGGACATCATGAGCTACTATCTCTGTAGTCCTCTAGTGCTTTTCTGATAGGAACATTTATTATATGACATCATCTTCCTTTTTCCCTAAAAAAGAACAGTAGATAATAATAGTTAGCATTTATTGAGTGTTTGCTTATGTGCGAGGTAGGTGTTCCAAGTGCTGTCTATATAAAGACTCCTTTAATCTTTACAACATTTTCAAGTGGGTGTCATTATCAGTGCCTTTCTCAGACACAAGGAAAAGGAGGCACAGAGGAATAAGTAAAACTTGTTCAAGATTACAGAGCTATGAAGAGAAGAAGCAGGGCTGGAACTTGGGCGTCATCCTCCGGAGCCACACTTTCATGGCTGGACTGCCAACTAAATGAAAGCTTTTCACTCTCCGCTGGGGTCTGAGACAGCGACGAGACTTCTCTGTGATGAGCCCACGAGATAAGAAAGCGGTTGCATCATTTTTACTCTGGCTCTAAAGTTGGCCAGATCTTCAAGGGTGAGGGTTCTTACTATGTGAGCCAGGGTTCCCAGTCTGGATCCCATGTCTCAGGGGACCCGTGAACCCTTGGAAACTGTGTGCAGATTATCCTTAGGTGTCCATGTGCGTTGTTTTGGTGTGCGTGGAGGCGGGCTACTTGATGGTTCCCTGCATATTGTCAAAGGGGCCCTTTCCCCCGTCGCTGGCAGAATTCTAGCTGTGCAGGTCCCACCAGCCTAATCCAGATGCCTGTTCTGGGACTGGAAGTCTGGGCATGATGAGCCATTGAGCAATGTAGTGGCTGTGGGAACCTACAAGGACCGGACACGCCAGCTGTCCCCCCACCTCACGAAGCTTTGTTGCTGAGGTACAACTGGACAATGCCTTTTTCTTTCCTTGAAGCTTTCCACAAATTTCAGTCATATTTTTCCTCCAGAATTTTTGGAATCACAAGGTTTTGAGGTTTTGTGTTTTACCTCTCTCTTATTGGTTTTGTTCAGAATTCAGATGTTCATAAGCTTTTTGTTACTTATCCAATCTATGAGTTCAGTTTTCCATTTAACTTTTATGAATGTTTTCTTTGTTAAGATGGGTCTTTTCAAAACCTTGTAAAGGTTTCCCCCCCGCCCTCCCATATACTAACATAAGAAGAGAGTGGTAAAACTAGAAAAATCCAACAGGAAACACACACACACACACCTATAGGCAATTAGCTTCTGTTTACAGAAACTGGGAAAATGGGTGTATTTGCTAGGGAAAATGTTGTAAGGATGTTATCGTCTTGATAACTGTGTTATTTTGCATCACCTATTCTGTCCTAGTCTCTGCTTACAGTTGATTGCTCTAGGTTGTTCTTTTTAGGGGTGAAAATGGGTCACATATTATGCTCGTCTGAATATCAGATATCAGACAAAATTCTATAAAGTAGCTTTGTTATGCTTTTGGTTCAGATGAGTGATATAACTCACGTGTCTTTTTGGCTATAATCTGGAAAACTGTACCATCTATCTTATCCTTTTGAACTCTGATAAGCTTTTAGTGTTATTTGTAATGTCATTATCTCCATTCATGATGGTAAGGCATTGCTCTGGAGACAGCCTTGGGTTCAGATCCAAACTCTGTCATTTACAGGTGGCGTGACTTTGGGCCTATCGATTTAATCTCTTGCAATCCTCTTTTGCTCATCTTTAAAAAGGGAAAGTACTAATTATATGTTGTTCAAGAGGTAGTGAGGAGTGATGTCAGGCATGTTTATACATTTACCAGAGGCTTTTTCATACAGTAAGCACTTGCTAAATGATTGTGGTTGATTGATTATTGTTATTTTTATTCAAATAACATTATTTTTGATGGTCATCATTCTCATCGGTAAATTAACATGTTTAATATGCCTGGCAATGAGTCTGGCACACAATAGGCACCAAATACTTTATTAGATTTGACTGTACATAGCCTTTGCGACTGAATCAGAGCTTGCCAGTGGTACCTTTTCATTTATTAGATTAACAAGGATGAAATTGTTGAATGGAACAAATGATGGCTCCACTTTCAAGTCAACAAGCTTCAGCGCGAGGTGATCTTGAAAGCAAACAGTGAAATATGGCAAGTCGGGTGGAGTGACAACAACAACCTTGAAGCTGTTTTAAGGAGCAGCAGTTGCCCCAATTGCTGAAATTTTGCTTCTCCCCCTTGAAGGAGGAGGGAAGAGAGGGGCAGCAAGGTTACTGGTCATGTTCATTAATTTTCTTTCAAGAACGGCCACATGTCACCAGGTTGCCCCCCGGCACCAGTGCTGTTTGGCTGTCTTCTCATTGCCCATGAGAAGCCAAAATGTTAAATTGGTGGAGCTTACTAGATCTGACAGAGAAATTCTTCACGTCTGGCCTGGATGTCTAAGTAAATTTGGTGTGCTCCTTGTGGTCTGGGGCACATGCTGGAAGCCATTAGAATGCTGAACAAAACCCTCCATTCAAAGACTGCTCGTTTCCTGCTGGGGTAATCCAAGTATCAAACAGGAAGAAATATGGGCCAGGAGAATGTGGCTGCTCCAGGCATAACCCACCGAGGTGTCTACGACATCTCCCCAAATGACTTCGAATGTTACTTCCACTTGATCATCTTGAATAAGTGGTTTCTTTTGAAAATAAGAACTCCACTTTTCCTACATCAGTTCGGATGAGAAATGGTTGAATTTCCTGTTGTCTGGCAAATTTAGGACAGGGAACTTGCTCCTTCCCTTGAAGTCCTAGAAACATCAGGGTGTTTTTGTTGTTGTTGTTTGTTTTTTGGTTTGTTTGTTTTCCAACCCTTTCCTGATAAATTTCTTTTCAAAATCAGAAAGTGTTTTTTCATTAGCCGTGGGGTCTGTTGTGTTCGACGGGGCCTGTTCAGTGGCTGGAAACTATTTCATTAAGAAACCTTTATGGAGAAGTGATGGTTTATCTCATGAAATATCTCAGTTTCTCATAAACTCTTTCCTCGCTGTACCGAAATTTATTTTCTGTGAAATTCCTGCTGTTCTTTTACATAGACTTTAAAGGAGTAGGTTTGATAGCTCAGATTTTTTTTTCTAAGAAGAATATTTTCCTGTGATGAATTAATTGAGGATGAAATCAGATAACATAGGTGAAATGACTGGGTAGGATGGTGAAAAGCATTATTTCAATTAAGTTTAGTTACACTGTGTTGCACAGCCAATTCTACAGTTGGACGGCGCGGTGTGGCTGGTACCCTGTTCTGCTACGGCACTCCTCACACTGTGTGGGAACTCTTTTCTTAGTTTCACTACTGCTAGACTATGAACTTATGGAGAACTGGGACAAAACCTTATTTATCATAGTATTGCTAGTTCAGAGCACCACATTAGACCCACAATTAATGCTTAAAAAAAAAAAGGATGGATGGATAAGCTATTTTTATAAAACACAAATGTTAGACCAGGTGGTTCCACAAAATAAAGCACTGGTGTCCGTTTACTGGACTTCTTCTTATGATGTTTTTAAAAATCCTCACCCGAGGGTATTTTTTCCCATTGATTTTTAGAGAGAGTGGTAAAGGGAGACAGAGACAGAGAGAAACATCGATGTGAGAGAGACACATAGATTGGTTGCCTCCCATCACCTCTGACTAGGGCCAGGAGCCTGCAACCAAGGTACATGCCCTTGATTGGAATTGAAGCTTGGACCCTTCAGTCCGCAGGCTGATGCTCTATCCACTGAGCCAAACTGGCTATGTTTTAAACCTCTTCTTTAGCTCCCATCTGTGCTTGGATTCCTTCTGTGAGATCGTTGGTGTAGGGAGTCCGGTTTTCTTTCATCATTAAGGAATTCAGCTACATTACTCAACAGTTCCAGTCATGCTTCTGCCCCCATGGAATCTGCATCGATGTGAAATATGTGAAGTGATAACACAGAATGGGAAGAATTAACCTACTCTGATGACTTTTAAGGAGTCCTAACTGCGCGTGATAGCCAGCGGCTCACTTGTCAGTGGCCAGCAGCCCTGTGTTATGTCAGGAGGAAAGTGGTGGTTCACTTTCAGAAAGTTTCTTGTCTTTTCCTCCAAGTTATGCTGACCTCACAGTTGAAAATATTCCCCATCTAATGAAAGTCAGAGCAAATTTATGGACCTGCTCCTGACCACTTGTCCTTTCTGCTCGAAAAGAAAAAAATAAATCTAGGTTAAGATTCATAGGTTACTGTTGAACCATGTAAATGGTGGGCAGGGGCCAAATGCTCACCCTTCCTGGTTTGCCCACAGTCCTGTGAATCTAGCTGTTGGGTGGACATGGAAGCTGTGGAGTGGAGGTTGCTGCAGATAGTGGTTATAGGGTTAATTCTCTTTAGAAATGCAAGCTGCTGCTCTCATTGCCAGGGCGGGCCACAGTCTTTGGCACCACACAGGAGGCCTCAGGCGGGGCTGAGGTGAAGCTGCTGACGAGAAAGAAGCTGTGGCTCATCAGGATGAATCAACTCAGGCTGAGTGAAAAGGACATTCTATAATTAAAGGCCCAGAAAAATATTAGTGCTACCTTTTGCTGCCAACACTAGGACAATTGCCCTTTCTATTTTTTCCCATGCCATTTTATCACTCATTCAACAAGTATTTATTAAATATCCACTCTGGATTCTGTGCACCATATACATCAGGGATTACTTTAAGACAGCTTGTAAATAAATGAGTGATGACTCAGATGTGCAGGCCCTCCAGGATCTTGTCTCCTCATAAGAGAAAAATATCAGGCAGAGAGTGGCCTGTCCAGGGGATTTGGCATGATGCAAAGGAAGGGGCTTTGGAAGCTGATGGACTTGGATTCAAATTCAGGGTCTAACACTTATTAGCTCTTTTAGATCAGGGCAAGTTACTCAATCTCCTTCAAGTTTGGCTTCTAAACCTTTAAGTTGTGAATAATACATTTCATTCCTGAAAGGTTGCTTTAAGCTTTGGAAAGGCTGAGAAAAGGGCCTGGTGCTGATAGGCAGTTGATAAGTGACAGATCTCATAATGATCGGCCAGCTACGGATAAACTCCCGTGCGAGTTCAGTGGAGGAAGTCACCACCCATGTGACAGTGGGGACAGAAATGAAAGTATCAGAGAGGGAACCAGGAGTTTCATGGGGGACACACATCCGACTTGAGCTTGGGAAGATGAGTAGAATCTGGGAATGTGGTGATGTGAACAGAGAAGACACTATATGCAAGACTTGTTATGTATTTTACACATTTTTGTTATTAGCAAATAGATACTCATTTTGCACATTTTTATTTGCAGTACATGAGCATATATCCCAATGCTAAGAATTGTGTTTCCTATGCTTTCTTTTGTCATCCCCACAACTTGTCTATAAATAGCATCGCAGAGGCTCCTGATTAGCTGTGTTGAGATCTGCAGCAGTGGCGCGTCCCTCTGAATGCACTGTGCAGGCACAGGTGTGCTGGAAAAAATGCCCAGGCACTGAGTTTTTCAGAATAGTGAGAACCTTGAGATATTACAGCAGGATCATAACCTGTGGGCTTGTGCATGGCAACTAAGAGAGTAGGATGGTTGAGATTATTATTGCTTATTTGGAACTTGTGATAATCCAGAATTTAAATTTTTCAAAGACATCTCTGGATCTGAAAATGTTGGCATCTGCCCAGTATTGTTCCACACTGGCCTGCAGCTCGTTTTGCTTGGGCTAACTTTGGCCCTTGTGCCCAGCCTGTGTGCTACTGTGCCAGCCTGCCAAGTCCTTGCGATAAGGTGCACTTCACTGTATCTCTCCTCAGGCCTGCTAAGAAGGGGCTTGTGCAC
>PVJC01015758.1:0-34627 GCA_004026665.1 Murina feae | reverse complement strand
CCTCCCACCGCCCAGTGCACGAACCCTGAAGGGGCTGTGGGCAGCCTGAAAATGGCCCTCAACCCCTCACCCAGGCTGGCCAGGCATGCCAGCAGGTGGACATCCCCCCCGAGGTGTCCCAGACTGCAAGAGGGCACAGGCCTGGCTGAGGGACCCCCACCCCCCGAGTGCACAAATTTTTGTGCACCGGGCCCCTAGTAAATAAATAAATAAGGAAAGGAAGGAAAGGAAGGAAATGAAGGAAAGGAAGAAAAGGAAGGAAAGGAAGGAAAGGAAGGAAAGGAAGGAAAGGAAGGAAAGGAAGGAAAGGAAGGAAGGAAGGAAGGAAGGAAGGAAGGTAGGTAACTTTTGCCCTGGCTGTTGTAAGCGTCATGCCATGCACCAGAGGTCTTTGGTTCCATTCATGGCCAGGGCACATGTCTTAAGTTTCAGGCTCAGTCCCCAGTAAAGGGTGTGCAGGAGGCAGCTGATCAATGTTTCTCTTTTTAAAATCAATTAGAAACATTTAAAAAATTGTAATTTTCTTGATCATTTAAAAAAAATGAACTTTTAGTTTTGTTGATTTCTCTACTGTTTTTGTTTTCATTTTCACTAACTTCTGTTCTGATCTTTATTATTTCCTCCCTTCTTCTATCTTTAGGTTTAACTTTTGCTAGTTTCTTAAGGTAAAAGAGCTTAGGTTATTGATTCTTGTTGGGTAATCTAACAGGTAACACTGGTTGACAGTGTTTAAGTATTCTATACACCCGATTTTCTGTTTAGTTGTTCTACCACTGATTGAAAGCAAAGGTAGTAAAGCAAAAATTTAACCTTAGGGTATGGGGGAAAAAATAATTTGTGAATAAATTGAAGGATCGGACTTCTGACACTCCTTAAGATCCTTTTCTTGTACACTAAGTGTGCTGTTGAGCATAACTTTATCTCTTTAATGATTCATAATCTTTATAGAAATTCTTGCTTATCTGCATTTTCTAGTTTTATTACAAGTGTGTACATAGCATATAAAATTCAAATACTTTTTAAAAATATATTTTTATTGATTTCAGAGAAGAAGGGAGAGGGACAAAGAGAGAGAGAAACATCAATGATGAGAGGGAATCACCGATTGGCTGCCTCTTGCACGCCTCCTACTGGGGTTCCAGGCATGTACCCTTGGTCGGAATCAAACCCGGGACCCTTCAGCCTGCAGGCCGATGCTCTATCCACTGAGCAAAACCAGCTAGGGCTCAAATACTTTCAATTAAGTAAATTTAATGTTCAGAAGACACAGTCCCTATTCTGGAGGAACCAGCAATCTTCCTGGGAAGTCTGTACTTAATACTCAGGATAGAAGACAAAAGCAAATCTATAATTAAGGGGTAGGGACAGTGAGTAGGAAGTAGGCAGAGGTATAGAGAAGGAACATATGCTCACCTGATTGCTGGGCCAGAGAGCAAGCCTCACTAATCCTCTTGCCTGTGAGGTAGCTAAAAACAGCCTCCACAGGGTTGTCTTTCTGGGTTAAGGAGACCTCTTCCTCAATTTGAGGTGCGGCAGTCTGGGATAGCCAGCGAGAGAAAGCTCTTCTTCGTTCCAGAATCTGAATGTATTCACTGGGTTCATCCAGCTGGCTGTCAAGCTCCTTCAGGTGGCCCCATAGAGCTTCACATAATGTCCATGTTAGGCTCCACTGCTTCACAACTAAGGAAGAAACAAAGCCTTACAGTTACTACGGAGGAGGCATCACCCTAATTGTGGTGTAAAAATACATAAATAACTACCCCAACCGCTCAAGCTGATTTCCCTGAAACTGTCTCTACCTCACTCAGCTGTGTATTATAAGGTCAAGAGATGTGCGGTGTAACTGCTTGCTCACTTTATGTTCCTGTGGTACTTACACAACAAACGTAACCCGATGTTCCTTTAAACAGTTTCCTCTAGCCTAATTATGGCTAAAATAATCTCAAATGATAAGGAGAAAAAGTAATTTGATTTGATCAAATTCTGTTTATAAAAGGCTTTAAAAACTATAAAGTGCTCTAAAAACTTATGAGGGCTTATTCTCTCCTGCCATAGGCACCCTTTAACATTTAGTCAGTTTAAATGACGGTATTCAAAGCACTTAAGAGTAAGCCAGCTCTAATATACAGGTGTATAGCTGTGAGTATGCAAAACAGCTTATTCTTGCATTATTATTTATTGTATTATTTTACATATGAACTGTAAACCTACTTTTGCCCCACTTGGTATACAATGTGACTATATACTGGTAGTAGTTACTATCTTCATTTTACAGATGAGGAAGTGAGCTTGAGTGCTAAGTGACTTGCTCAATGTTACGGGCAGTATGTAGCAGAGCCAGGATTCCAACCCAAGTAATGTGTCTAATCTATACTCTTGACCACTATATATATTGCCCCTCAAGAAGCAAAACAAAAAGGAAACACTGTTTACAAGTATGCGATGTGATGGGAAGATGACTCACATGTATGAAAAGAAGACTACCGAAGCAAACACAAAGAAATGAACAGAAATCCTAAATGTGTGGTATGGAACATTCTAAAATAATCTCTGTTTTTCAATAAAGATAATGTTATGAGATACTGTGAAACACATAATTATGATTTTTCTGTTATTTGAAATAGTAAGTTCCCAAACTGAAAAAAGACCTTTATCAAAGTATTGGTTCTGAAAAACATGGTCACAATAGTTACAGAGAGAGATCAGGAAGGGAGCTAAAAACACAAAAATTGTTGGGAAGACCAAGCGGGACTTGAGCCGGATATGGAAGAATGGGTACATTTAGAAAGGTAAGAAGGAACAAGTCTCTCGCTCCCTGTTGTCTGCATGGGGGAAGGAATGCAATTTCATAAATCCAGATTTGATTGGCTATAGTTCCTTTGAACAAAAACTTGTATGTTAATGGCCATAAGAATACTTATAAACAATGGTATAATTTTTCCTTGCTTGGGATTTTGCTCATCCAATTCAACTGTGCAAGTGCTCAGGCATCCACCTACTTATTACATTGGCACATTGAAATTTATCCTCCTATGTACACATATTTCACCCCTGTTCCTGGGACATCAAACAGAAGCCTAGTCCATACTTACTTTGTGTTTCCAATAAATCTCCTGATGCTTCCTTAACCCAATCTGCATAGTCATGAATGACAGCAACTCCTGGATTGGGAACAATGAGAGGACACAGCTCATCCACATGGACAGTGCTATGTTTTAATTTGAGCTCCAGAGGTATCTGGTATAACTGCAGGTCTTCATCCAGCTTCTTTTTTCTAAAACTGAGTTTTTCCAAATGAACTTTGAATGGGGACTCATTTAGGCTACAAGGGCAAATGATAAACAAGATAGAAAATAAAGATAAGACAGATGCTAGAATTTTCCTACAACCAAAATGGCTTCTTTTTATGATTACAAATGGAATGCAAAATATGATTTCATAGGAATCAGTTAGACTTGGAACCCACTTCAGCATATATCCAGACATAAAATCCAAGGGCCAAAAACTGTGATATTCATTTCTCAAATAATAATTTGTAAGGCAGCGGTTCTCAACCTGTGGATCGCGACCATCCTGCATATCAGGTATTTACATTACGATTCATAACAGCAACATTACAGTTATGAAGTAGCAATGAAAATAATTTTATTGTTGGGTCACAACACGAGGAACTGTATTTAAAGGGCCAGAAGGTTGAGAACCACTGTCGTAAGGTATCAAAAGACTCCAAATTAAGATAAGCATATAGTCAATCTGGACTTGATTCAATTTTTAAGATTGGTATTAACAACCACCAAGGTAGCAAAAGACTCCAAATTAAGATAAGCATATAGTCAATCTGGACTTGATTCAATTTTTAAGATTGATATTAACCACCACCAAAACATCAAAACACCATGGATAACTCAAGTTTAGGATTAACATTCCTAACTGTGAGTTTCAAAAGATGCTGTTGTTTATTTCTTCAAAGTCAACTTTAAAATCCTATATAATAAAAGCATAGTATGCAAATTGTCCCTTTGACCAGAAGTTGTCTGGGAATTCCACCAGGGGGTGGGGCTGGCCGGGGGAAGGGAGGGAGTGCCCACCCGGTAGGCAGCCGGCAGCCACTAGGGACCCTACCAGTGCACGAATTTTGTGTACTGGACCTCTAGTCTATGAATAATAGGTGATCATAGCCACTTAATCTATAAAGATAGAGCAATTTGTTATAATTATAAAAAGTAAATAGGAAACTATTACATATTTTATACAAGACACTGTATACATACTACCTAATAACTACCAGGAAACTACACTTATAATCTGTGTGGCATAATATAGAATATATACAACTATAAGCACATATGTAAAAATTAATGGTAGGGATTGTGTAGATATATATAACATATATATTTATCAGTTGTCACCTTATTTCCAAATACTTATGTGTGAATTACCCACAATTCATGTTTTGTTTTATTTTTTTTATCAGGTCTAAGATACATGATGTGTTTAGCTGAGAATATACCTTATTTTTAAAGAAATGGTAAATATCTAAGTGAGAAAATAAATAAAATGACTAATATAATAAAAAGGATGAAGCCCAAGGAATGCTGCAGCATTAGCTTTGGGTCTGTTACTTTTCTAACGAAAGTTTAACCATTAGATATTACCTTTACCTTGATGGTACAAATGAAATTATCTTACTAATCATTTCAGTTTTTAATTATATAAGTATCTTCTGCTATCTAAAATTGTGCTAAGAATATATTTAGAAATATTTCCTTATGATAAAAAGTTTTTTCTCACCTACCATGTTGCCTTTCTCAAAAAGCATAAAGAAATGTGACTCACGATTTAACAGCTACTGGATTAGGCAGGAATCCATATTCCACAGAATCAGCAGTCTGATGATTTTCCAGTTCATGAGAGCCACTCAGCTGTTCTCCAGTATTAGCAAGAGTCCAGTTGGGTCCCCAACCAACCCGAAATGAGCGTCCCATAAATAAGGCCATGTCCATCAAAAGTTTCCCCCTGCCATAGGTAACAGACTTTTCAAGAGCGACCAGGCCTGGTTGTCTGCGAGTTCCCACTGTTTTCAACTGGACCTCAGGAACAGGGCTGGGTACTGTAAATACAGAGGTCAGGGGTGGAGGGACAGACCAAGCAGATGTGGATGGGATATTCATCAATGATGATGTTCTGGGAGTGCGGCATTCTTGCACAGAGGCACTTGGTGAAAAAAGAACTCCACTTGTAAATTTTGATTGTAGTAACCCACCAACTAAAATAAGGGGAGAGGGGTAAAGGCTTTTAGAAAATACAGACTATTGCTTTTGAACAATAATAATCAGTGAGTTTGAAATTATAGTTTTACCAAACTAACTAAATCAGATATAGAAAACCAGAAGCAGGTTAAACTAGATACTGTAGGACTTAACTCTACCAACCAGAAAATCAAGGCAGGAATTCTCATGATATCAACAATAGGAACATTATTAATAAATACAACTACTACTATTTAAAAAGATTAAATAGCACTTATCTGCAGTAGACTCTGCATAAGCATTTGTATACATTGTTTCATTTCATCTTTCAATAACTTCACTGAATGAGGAACATTATTATCTTCCTTTTACAAGTAAAAAAAACTGGGCTCAAATCCAAACCCAGAAAGCTACTAACCTGGCAGGTCTGAAAGATGACACCAATGCTCACGCCCTTTATCAGAATGTCAAATATAACGGTTTCTTAGTTAATATTAAAAGGTTAGTTAATAGGATCAAAATTCAAAGTCCCACCACTGTAACGCTCAATTGCTAGACTTAGGGAAACACAGACCCACTGAGGCATCTTGGAATTGTGATTATATATGTGCCTCTCAGAAGACAGTTCTTGTTACTATTGCCTGCTTTCCGATTTTTATATGGTTCCTGTCTAAAGCAATGAGTTAGTTATTAAAATATGAGATTTTTATGTAGTGTCATCATCAAAAAGATTTGTAAATGTTTAACTGATGCTTTACTAGTTAAAGTATTAAAGAAGGAAATTTAATGTATTAAGGCACTCAAAGAATTGAAAAATAAATGTTTAACTTTTAAGACAACATAAACAAATCTCTTCCTGATAGTTCCTCTGCTTTTCAATATTTTGACATTACATCTGCTTATGTCCTTTGTTGACAACAGTACTCTATCTCTAAATCTCACACACACAGATACAAGCCCACTACAACAGGGAAAGTTTTGTTTTTGTTTTGTTTTGTTTTTTTTAAAGATATTTTATTGATTTTTTTCAGAGAGGAAAGGAGAGGGATACAGTTAGAAACATTGATGAAAGAGAAACATCGATCAGCTGCCTTCTGCACACCCCCTACTGGGGTTGTGCCTGCAACCAAGGTACATGCCCTTGACCAGAATTGAACCTGGGACTCTTCAGTCCGCAAGCCGACGCTCTATCCACTGAACCAAACCAGTCAGGGCAACAGGGCAAGTTTTAAAATGAAATATGTAATGACTTCCCTGGGAGTCTGGGAGCGCTTAGAGAAAAGTAAGCATCTGACAAGTTTTGTGCATTATGAGAAGCAACATTTGCCTCTAAAAGGCAGTAAGGATAGTGTCAGAACTGCAAAGTAAGTATAGAGCAGGACAACCTGCTATTTCTTCAAAGGCCTGACAGAAATTAGGAAATTTAAGATTATTTGATTCACACTCATAAGCAAATGAAAACATAAATCTAAACAAAACACAAATGCTTTTTTCTCCATATGACTCTTTTGTTGGCACAATAAAGCAAATCATGGTTTTTAAAAACTGGCCCCATTTAACAGATATGAGTACATTTCCTCTTGGTCATAGCCATTAGGGGGTATTGGCTAGAGAAGTTGACTCAATTAGAAGATATGTGAAATATAAGACTTTATGGTGTTCTTATAAAATAGCATCCTTTACAGTACCTAATGAACGGGATTTTGATGAGTGGGATGCTGAAATGGGGAGTCTGGGGGAACAGATTTCTTGAGAAGTATCTGCTTTCGAAGGAAGGCGGCTGAAGCGTTGATCCAAGACCATATCTGCATCTTCCTCATCAGCAAGCAATGACGCTTTCATGATCTAAAAGGCAATATCTATAGAATGAATGTGCTCCCCCAAATCCAAAGGCCATAAAAGAAAAACGCAGTTGACAACAACCAATAAATCACTCTGCCTCAAGGTTGTGCCAGAGCAGAAATAACATTAAGGGTAGAAGTTATTAATACTCCTCTTCCTTTGTATTTATAGTCTTACTAGGGCCTAGCATATATAAATCATTCACTCATTTGTTAAATGAATGATGTCAAAGTCAAACACAAACCAAAGGCTAACCTCATAACAGGCCAAAAGACATGGGCAGGGGGAAGTTGAGACAGAGCTTAAAGAAATCTGCATCTACTAGTTTTGTTTTGCTTTGAACTTTTAGCTTTGTGGAGCACTTTTAAGAGCCTCAAAATTATTCTATGAAGTAAACAAAGTAATATTTTATATAGAAAAACCAGTGCTCATAGTTATTAAGTGACTTGCCTAAAGTCATATACTATTATTTCCAAAACTGGGATTAGAGTCCAGGCCTTCTGATCTCAACCCAGCCTTTCCTCCCTGAATGGAAAATAAGGCTCAAACATGGGCCATGTTTTTTCTTATTCCAGTGAGCACTCAATGCTCTTACATGAAGGAAGACACCGGATGTTATGCAAGGGAAATATTAGTTTGGCTTCCTGTTGGAGTCGGGGTGGGTTAGGCGTTCACCTGTAAGACATGTGGATTAATTCCCAGTGAAGATGCAATGTGTGTTGAGGCGGACACAGGCTCCTGATCCTCAGGCACGCTCTCTTCTAACATGGAATCCAAAACTGGCTCCTGGGTGATATCTACCATGTCACTGTCCAGTTCCACAACCCTCCCTAACTGCTCCACCTCTGGGCTCTGGCTCTGTAGACAGCAGAAAGATCAGGGAAGCAGCATTAAATTACACCAAATACACATACAGCTTCAAGACATATGTAGTTTATTCAGAATATGGTAGGTAGTTTATTCAGAATGTGGTATCACAATATTAAATCTTGATCATTCTATACAAGAGGTAGCATTTTTGCAAAAGATTTAACAATTATCCAAACCGCCACCCCGCCCCCCCACAAAAGTACTTGGGATCCAAATGATGGTTCATAGAATCACCTTTTTGTAATATTTTCCAGTGTACATAGGGTCACCCTGCCCTCACTGCCTTATAGCCAGAAACCATTGGGAAAGAGAATAAAAGGCACAAATATCAAAGTCTCCAGTAACTCATTGTTTTAAAGAAAACATTTAAAAATAAATTTCTAGTTAATACAATGTGAACCTTGAATTTATCTTTTGGGTGATTGAAACTTAATGTCAGCTGGACTCTACCTGTGCAGTACCGTGTAAGATACAAGGACTGTCTACTGTTTAACTTCCCAAAAGAGAAAAAAAATATTATCAGGAACAATTTTAATCTGGGAATAATTCCTTTATGTTTAAAGTGTCAAGAGTTACCCTAGTCAGTTTGGCTCAGTAATTAGAGCATCAGCCCATGGACTGAAGGGTCCCAGGTTCAAATCCAGTCAAGGGAACATAGCTCAGCTACAGGCTCCATTCCCAGCCCTAGCCAGGGTAAGTGAGGGAGGCAACCAAGGATGTGTCTCTCTCACACTGATGTTTCTGTCTCCTCTTCTCTTCCATTACCTCTAAAAGTCAAAGGAAAATGTATCCTACGGTGAGGATTAACAAACAAAGTGTCAAGAGTTACCAAAAGAATGACTACTCTCATTTATAATTGTAGAAAAACTGATGGCTGGATACATGGTGAATCACTACTTAAGATGTGACCAATCCCCAAGGACTGCTTTAACAAAACTGGAAGCTAGATAATGGTCAAAGGCAAAGATGATACTATATTTTATCTATGGGGGAGAAGGCTACAGGCAGATCTGACTATTTCTATGCTTTACCATTCTAGAGAAAGTCTGGCCAGTGTTGCTCAGTGGTTGAGCTTTGACTTATGAATCAGGTCACAGTTTGATTCCAGATTAGGGCACATGCTTGGGTTATGGGTTCAATCCCCAATAGGGGCTTGCAGGAGGCAGCCAATCAATGTTCTCTCATCAATGTTTCTATCTCTTTCTCCTTTCCCCTTCCTAAAGAAAATCAATAAAAGTAACATTAATATTTGAAGCAAACAGGCTTGTGGTCATAGATTTTATATGTGTATAACATGTAAATTACATAAAAATATAAAATATATTAAAATATATTGATACATTAGATAAAATTAGATAACTGCCATTTTATTTTTCAAAAAAGTATATAGGTGAAATGGAATTTTCTTCTAAATCCTAACTACTAGTGGTTTGGCTCAGTGGATAGAGCATTGACCTGTAAACTGGAAGGTCCCAGGTTCAATTCTGGTCAAGGGCACATGCCTGAGTTGTGGGCTCGATCCCCAGTGGGGGACTTGCAGGAGACAGCCGATTCATGATCCTCTCTCATTGTGGATGTTTCCATCTCTCTCTCCCTCTTCCTTCCTCTCTGAAATCAATTAAAAAAATATTTTAAAAAAATCCTAGCCACCTTTATCCTTCAAAATACCTTAAACTTACTTGAAGGTATTGATGCAGTGAGCTAAAAACTAGATCTCAGATCAGCATTTTGGAAATAATGTTCTAACTACCAACAACATTTCTGCAACTGCCCGGATTCATCTATGTAAAGGTTTTTCTGCTAGAATTTTTACTAACTTAAAAGGCATAAAAGAGATTATATAAAATTAAGTCTTTCCAGAACCTGCAATTGTACACAGGGAAGAAGAAAACAACAGCCTGAAAAATCACTGTATCACGGAAATCAACATCTCTAAGAAGGCCAGGTGATGGTATGAAGATAGCCCTTTTGATTCTGGAATGAGAAGACTCGGCTATCTATTCCCAGTTCATGCAGAAGGCTTAAGTATTCTCATGCCAAATAAAATGTAGGTTTTTGGTACTAAAAACTGTGCAACCACTGGGAAATATGAACAGTTCTCTAGAATCCCACTTTACTGTTTTCATACCATAGCTTGTGTATCTAAACAACTCTATCCATTTCTGCTTCCCCTAACCAAAAGGTCAAAGGACTTCCTCCATCAAATAAAATATCTGAAAAAGACCCCATATTCACTATACTCTCTTTGCCCATTTTGCTCCTTATCACCTGTTTTTCCTAAACCTTGTTCTGAAGTATTTTTGGTGCTCCGTTTGTCAAAGAGCTCTCACCTACTCAAGTGTCAACACGGGATTTATAATTACCTGTTACTATTTGTGTTCTGGAATTTAAAAAGCCTAAAATCACTAATTGTCAATTTTTGTCAATTTTCATCTGTCCACAGACAAAGCTTTGCCCCACAGCTACATTTTTTCTGCCATATTACTTTATTGGCAGAAAATAAGGCTATCTGACTCTTATCCTAAGAAATACATGTTAAGATCACAAAAAACACTTTGGAAAGAAAGAGATTATAAAAACTATATAATTCAGATAAAATGAACATGCAAAACTAAAAAACCAAATCCATTTATAGCATTTCTTTAGTTCAGAAGAGATATCTTAGGGATATTTTAAATGCTAAAAAGATTATAAACATATAAGTCAATATAGTTTCCATCTTCTACTTTCATCACTCCCTCCCCCTCACTCTGTATGTGCAAACATGAACATACATACACAATGATCTCCAGAAAATGCCTAAAATATTATTTAATAAACCATAAAAATTGCACAAATCAGCAGCAGTTAAGAAGTATAGCATGAAAAATTCTAAAGATTCTGCTTTTAGCAGCTGAGAGGTAGAAGATTCTTTACAAAGTAATTCTATACCAAGTTCTCTTCTTTGAGGAAGTATGGCAGCAAAAGAAAAAAAAATTTTGTAACTTGATTGAATATAAACAACATTCAAATGAAAGTAAATCTTTTATAGGTGGCAAAACTACCTAATATTTAAATTACAAACCTTCCCTTACAAGGACAAAGGTTTATGCTAGTTTAACAATACTAAAAAAAGAGTATAATACAAATAATTACAATAAACAATGCAGCACCTACTCTCCCCAAGCCAAATAATTTGTATTCTTAAAACTTTATTTTCATAAAGATTATGTATTATTATAATATACAAAGATGTTACCTGAAGTGAACAGCTCGAGAAAAGTGAAGTTAAAAACCCTTGCAGAAAGACTAACTGAGCTTTTAAAAAAATCATGAAGATAAAGAACAAGATTAAACTTGCACATCAGTAATCAATAAAGGCAGGATTTACTTTGCATCAACCCACACAAGCAAAGGCTATCTTAAGTTGATCGCTGAGCAGAGAATTCAGCAAGTCCAAATGAGGGGAGTTGTTTAAGAAATACAATCTGTAAAAGGAATAATCCAAACAGCAAGAATTCTTTAAATCTCTCAAGTAAAAAAAAACAACAGATGCCAGCACCACCTCATGCCTGCCTCCCTTGTACTTGTCTCAATATATATTTATACTCTTCAAAGGTCCCGGGGGTCATAAAACAGCTTTGTACTAGCTGAATGACTTGCTTTTAACTTCTGTATCATGGATTCCATTCAATTCACTGTCCTTTCTCTACCTGGGGTGGAGGTACTGGTTTGCCATTAAGAGCCATCTGGAATGGTGTGTCCTGGGCTGCAGGAGGCAAAGCGGCTGTCTTCAACTTCTTTGTACTAGTTTTGGATGGCCGTTCCTCTTCCTCTTCATCAGAATCTTGAAGGCCATACTTAGAAAAATGGGACACCTAAGGAAGAGAAGAACCCAACAAAATCAATTTTAACATTCTTATTATTCAAAAGAGCTTCCACAATATTTGTACTTGCTATCCTGCAAATTAGCTAAAAAAAAAAAAAAGGTACAAAAATTTTATTTAAAACCAATGAAATGTCACTACTATTTTTCTAAGATTTAGATGTTTGATGCATATACTAATTGCTCACATAATTATTAAACACATTAATAGAGAAACTGAATCCACAAGAGCCATTACTATTTTCACATTTATATATTGGCTAGTTGTTCTCTACCACACAAGAACCTTGAATAAGTGAAATAACCTAAAAGGCCTAGAAGAAAAAGAAACCAATTGGTTAAACTATCAAGAAAGGGAGGAAGGTAACCTCCTTATCCCAGATTACCTTTAAAAGACTGACAATTATTTAGGAAGAGTTGATCTGTTAAAGAGACAAAAATTCTGCCTGTGTCCCTAAATAATGCCACATATTAGAAAATCACACCTTAGAAGTGAATCTAAATCAGAGGATGGAGAAGAGGATTTGAATTGTAAGCCCATCTCTATATATAATCTATACTAATAAAAGGGTAATATGCTAATTAGACTGGATAGGCCAGACATCTTCCAGACGTCCTTCCTGACAAAGCCTCAGTGGCTGCGAGGGCCAACGAGGTCAGGCAGTGGCAGCAGTAGCAGGGTAATGGGGGCAGTGCCTTCCCCTGATTGACCCAGTTGCCTCCTGCAAAGGTAGGCCAGACTGCAGCTTAGGGAGCAGGCCTAAGCTGTCAATAAGACATCCCCTGAAAGCTCCTGGACTGTGAGAGGGGGCAGGCTGGGCTGAGGGATCCCCACCCAGTGCATGAATTTTCATGCACCAGGCCTCTAAGTCTCTCTATATAAAAGGCTAATACGCAAATTGACCCCTCAGGAGTTCAAACGGGAGACCGAGAGTTCAATCGCTCGCCATGACCACCAGGGGGCGGCGCAGAACATGGCAGGTGACCATGAGCAGCGGTGGGGTGCTGAGGAAGCAATGGAAGGAGGAGATGGGGAGGCAGGGATCCTAATCAGCCCTGATCACCAGCCAGGCCTAGGGACCCCACCCATGCATGATTTTTGTGTACTGAGTCTCTAGTAAAGTTTGTAATAATTCCTATTGTTCTGGGGTTTAACTAGATGTCTAATTTGGAGCAAATCATGATGTATCTCTACATCTATTCCCTAATTTGAACATAAAGAGAATTTAAGGGCAGATCACTTCCAACACAAACATTTTGTGTCTCTCTCTACAGTTAATAAGAACGTTAAGTGACTATACCTTAAATACCCAAGAACCTGTTTCGGGACGGTACTCTTTGAACTGAGCTCCCTGTTTCCTTGAAACTGCTTCTAATCTCCCCTCATAGTTGATATCAGCAAGTCGATCTGGGCTCTTTATTAAACAACGAGATGTTTTATCTGTTGGCCAAACTCCATCCAATGTAACTTCAGCCTTCCTGTAACATACAACCAAGTAAAATGTCAGTGTTTCATATTTAAGCCCAGAAAGCCAACTAATATCTATAGAAACACCAAATAAAGGTAGCAATGTTACTTTCGATTTACTCTGCAGATGTTTCATGAACTTGAGTCTTGTCACTCAGTTGATAAGCTCAAGAGCAAGGAATTACCGAACATCAACTAGCTCAGGATCTGGTTCAAGAGTCGAATTCCATTTATTCCAAACTACTATAGTATGTCAATTATTTTAATCTAATTTTAATAACTCTTTAAGTTATGTATCTTGGATAGAATCCAGTGATCATAGTCCAGTGCTAAGAACGAAGTCTTAGTGAAGGTCTTAGAGTACTATTGTACTTAATAACAGTAATAGCAGCAGCAACTACCATCAATGAACAACAAGTGCTTGCAGAATGAAATATTAGGAATATCATAGTATTAGCCATTAAATAATAAATGTAAAGATGACTATAACAGTGGTAATGTATCCTTTTAATATCAATACCTGAATTAAAGAATTGTGTCCTATTAATTTTATATGTCTTGCATTCATAGAATGAATGCCTATATCTTCATTCTTTTTGGATACATTTCTAGAGTGGAATTGCTGGATTATTTTAAATTCAGGAATCATTATACACTTTTCTATAATGGCCGTACCATTTTCCTTTCCCACCAACAATATACAAAGATTCTAATTTTTCCACACTCTTGCAAAAACTTATTTATACTAACCATCCTAATGGATGTGATAGTTTATTGTGGTTTTGATTTGCATTTCCTTGATTATTAGTTATGTTGAACATCTTTTCATATGCTTGTTCACCATTTGTATACCATCTCTGGAGAAATGTTTTTCAAGTCCTTTTTAAAATATTTGTGTTAAGCTGTAGTTCTTCCTTCATATCCTGGTTAATAACTCTTCATCATATGCATGATCTGTAAATATTTTCTCCCATTCTGTAGGTTGCCTTTTCATTCTGTTGATTGTACTCTTTTAAAAATATATATATATATTTCTTTATTGATTTCAGAGAGGAAAGGAGAGGGAGAGACAGAAACATCAATGATGAGAATCATTGATCGGCTGCCTCCTGCACGCCCCTGGTGGGGATTGAGCCTGCAACCCGGGCATGTGCCCTAGGCTGGAATCAAACCATAGGCCGACACTCCATCCACTGAGCCAAACCGGCTAGGGCTGATTGTATCGAATCTAGGAAATCCTTGTCAAATATAATGTCACGAAAATAAATTTCTTTATTCTTAGACTTTTAGGTCTTATGTTTAGGTTTGATCCATCAAGTTGATTTATATATAGTAAAATGTAATGGTTCAATTTCATTCTTCTGCATGTGAATATCCAGTTTTCCTCAAATAATTTGTTGAAGAGACTATTCTATCCCCATTGTATGGTCTTGGCAATCTTGCTGAAAATTATTTAACCACATATGTGAGGGTGTACTTTTGGAGTGCTCTTATTCTATCTGTTCCATTATATTGTCTATATTGTCTGTCTTTATGCCAAAACCATACTGTTTTGGTTATTGTAACTTTGTAGTTAAGTTTTAAAGTCAGAAAGTATGAGTTCTCCAGTTTTGTTTCTTTTTTAAGATTAGTTTGGCCGTTCCAATCCACTGAGATTCCATGATTTTAGGAAGGACTTTAATATTTCTGCAAAAAATCCCATTGGGATTCCAATATGGATATATTAAAACTATAGATTGCTTTGAGTAGTGTGGATATCTTAAATCTTCTAGTCTGTGAAAATGGGCTATCTTTCCATTTATTTGTCTTTCAGCAATGTTTAATATTTTTCAGTGAAGAAGTCTTTTTTGCCTTCATGGTAAAGTTTATTCCTAAGAGTTTTATGCTGTTTGATGTTATAAATGAAATTAGTTTCCTAATATTTTTAGATTATTGTTAATGTAAAGAAAATAAGTTTTACATGCTGATTTTGTATCCTGCTGAATTTATTACTTATAACAGGTGTTGTTTTTTTTTAGTGGAATCTTTAGACTTTCTTCATGTAAGATGAAATAATCTGTGAACAGACATAATTTTACTTCTTCCTTTTGAATTTGTATGCTTTTTACTTATTTTTCTTACTTAATTACTCTAGCTCTGATTTCCAGATTAGTTTATAGGGTTGTTCAGGTCTATGGATTTCTCAGATACAACCTGGTAATTTCCTTCTAGCACTTGGTTGTAGAGTGTCTTTATTATGAAATGATACTGTATTTTATCAAATGCTTATTCTGAACCAATGGAGATTATCATGTGATTTTCTTCATTCTGTAAATGGGATATACTTATACTGATCTATTTTTTGTGTGTTGAATAATCCTTGTATTCCAGAAATAAATCCCACTTGGTCATGGTATATAATCCTTTCAATGTATTGTTAAATTCTGTTTGTTAATATTTTTTTTGAGAATATTTACATCAATATTCATCATGATATCAGTCTGTAGTTTTGTTACTATGTCTTTATCTAGCTTTGGAATCAGGGTAATGACTACCTCATAGAATGAGTTCAGAAGCATTCCCTTCTCTTCAATTTTTTGTAAGCATGACAGGAATCAGTGTTAATTCTTCTTTAAATGTTCAGTAGAATTCATCACTGAAACCATCTGCTCTTGCCCAGCCAGCGTGGTTCCGTGGTTGAGCATGGACCTATGAACCAAAAGGTCACAGTTCGATTCCCAGTCAAGGCACATGCCTGGGTTGCAGGCTCAATCCCCAGTAGGGGGCCTGCATGACGCAGCCAATTAGTGATTCTCTCTCATCACTGGCATTTCTGTATCTTTCTCCCTCTCTGAAATCCATAAAAAAAAAATATATATATATATAAAAATAAATAAAAAGAGAAATCATCTGGTCTTGGACTTTTTTTGAGGTAGAGGTTTTTGATTATTGATTCAAGTCCCTTATTAGTTATAGGGCTGTCCAGATTTTCTATTTCTTCATAATTCAATCTTGGTAGTTTGTGAACATAATTTTAACTGTGGTCCTTTCATTTGTTTAAGAGATATCAGAAGCTAGTATGTCACACTAAAATATAGAGAAAGGCTTAAGCAATAGTCACCACAAAAAGTGTGAAAAAAAATAAACTACTACTTAAATTTTTTTGGACCTGATAATATTAGGGGAAAAGAGTCAAGAAGTCATAGTGTAGCATTTATCATTTATACTTTTAAATGAAAGTAGAAAAACAATAACCCCACACTGTACTTTAAGTCAAAAAAGCAAATTGCAGAAAAATGTATAATATGAACACATTTGTATTGTCAGAAATAACTGCGATTTAGCTGATTTTTTTCTAAATACATAAATAAGTTCATACCTATTTAGTCCTTCACCCACAGGTGGTTTTTGGTTATCATCTAAATAGACAATAACTTCTTTCCTTCGGATATGAACAATATCATCCAAATTTAGATTTGTCAAATTCACTTCTCCTTCAAAATAGATTGAACCATAACCTACAAGTCAGAGCAAATAGTTAAAAACTCATCCTGTATAGAGGGCAAATACCCATGTTAAACTTCTAATTATCAGAAGGCGCAAGCTGCTTTAAAATTTAAATTAGTATTTTCAATCACCCAGCAATATCATTGAATGGGTTATTTCATCCATAATATGTACAGGTGACACCAAATACACTGTTATCTGGTTTAATATCAGTATTAATATAGCATTTATGTTGTCCTCAAAACAGCCTTCTTAAATCTCTTACCAAAGATCTATATAGCTGCTATATAAACAACTCTTAGCACCATATCTGCAGTATGAGTTAAGATACCTGTGCCTTTTTTTGAATACGATACCTGTTTTTTTCAAAGAAAATTACATTTGTAATAATTTAATATAAAGTTGAACCTAAACATTACCCATCTTTTGTGAACTATTCAATTTTTTCATGCAGTATTCCTTGCTGTTTACAGTATTTTCTTTAATTGTAGAAAACTTTGCTGAGCAAAATAGCTACCAAAGAATGTTACAAGGCTCTAGTCTTGTTTTGTTATTTGTCTGCTATTCAGCCAAGGTGGGTTCAAATGTAGGGGAAAAAATGGATTCAGCTATCAAGAGCTTCCTTTATCTAATTACAAAAATAAGGTGCAGATTTCTGGCTTATATACTACTAACTCCTAAACTCATACTTACCTTTACGACCAATAGTGAAGTCAGAGACAATACATTCTCCTTTTTCATTGGTAATTTTAGCAAGGTCATCTATAGATGGAATAGTATAGTAACCAACCTTAGTGAGAACAATGCCTATGATAAAAGAAACAGAAAATATCGTATTAAATGTGACTGTCCTTTTCACCGACACCCATTAAAACACCACCCTGTGAAAGGCATTCTATAAAATACATTTCAGGGAAATCTTGCTTAATCTTATTTTTTTTTTTTTTTTTATACCTGAAGATACCAAAACCCAGAGTGGAGTTAAACTGCTTACATAGTAATTCAGTTGTATATATGAAACTAAAACTCCAAATCCAGTACTTTGAAAAATTTCTACATGATTGAAAGTTCCCAAGTCAAATGAAAACTTAAAGGTCTATATAATTAGTGTTTTGTTTTTTTAAAAAAGTATTAACTAGGTAGATTTCTGAAGAATTCAAATAAAATAGAGCACTGATACGCTTTTTCTAATCCTTGTTCCATTTATATGTAGAGGTCAGGCTAACCTGCTCTGAGAGAAAACAATTTAAGTCCAATATCAGATTAAACTCCAGCCCACTTGTATAACTAACTTGTTTCTCTACTGGCAAGGTTTAGAAGGTTGTTAATCCTGGGAATGAAATTTTAAACTGGGAAGTGGTGCCCAGCTGGTGTGGCTCAACAGTTTGAGCATCAACCCATGTACCAAGAGGTCACCAGCTCAATTCTGGCCAGGTTGTGGGTTTCTATCTTTCTCTCCCCCTTTCCCTTCCTCTCTCTCAAATCAATCAAAACAAACAAACAAAAACATAAGTAAATAGAGAGGTGGCAAACAAGGTCAATGAGAAAACTAAAAACACTAAAAAAATCTAGGCTGGATATGTGAGAAAAAAGGAGCATCATAATGAATTCATGTAGATATATACACACAAGTATATATACTTGGGATTCTTTTTTTTTTAAATATATTTTATTGATTTTTTTTTTACAGAGAGGAAGGGAGAGGGATAGAGAGCTGGAAACATCGATGAGAGAGAAACATCGATCAGCTGCCTCCTGCACACATCCTACTGGGGATGTACCCGCAACCAAGGTACATGCCCTTGACTGGAATAGAACCTGGGACCCTTCAGTCCGCAGGCCAACACTCTACCCACTGAGCCAAACCGGTTATGGTAATATTCTTGGGATTCTTAATGTGAAAATATAAAATTGTTTCCTTAGAGTACCAATTGACAAGAAGAGTTGGATTACTCTTAAAAAAAAAAAAAAAAAAAGTAACATACACACGTACGTGCACACACACACACACACAACTAGTGGCCTGGTGCATGAAATTCGTGCACGGGGGTGGGGTTGGGGGGTCTCCCTCAGCCCGGCCTGCACCCTTTCCAATCTGGGACCCCTCAGGAATGTCCAACTGCCCTTTTAGGCCTGTAAACTGGCAGTCAGACATCTCTCTTGTAATCTGGAACTGCTGGCCCCTAACCGCTCACCTGCTTACCAGCCTGATTGCCCTTAACCACTCTGCCTGCCGGCCTGATTGCCTCCAACTGCCCTCCCCACTGGCCTCATGGCCCCCAACTACCTTCCCTGGCCGGTCTCTCAGTCTAATTAGCATATTACCCTTTTATAAGTGTGTGTGTGTATTTTATTGATTTCAGAGAGGAAGGGAGAGGGATAAAAACATCACTGATGAGAGAATCATGAATCGGCTGCCTCCTAAACACCCCACACTGGGGATCAAGCCTGCAACCCGGGCATATGCATGTGCCCCAACAATAGGAAATTGAACTGTGATCTCCTGATTCATAGGTTGATGCTCAACCACTGAGCCATGCTGACTGGGCATAATTGGCTTACTCTTAAATGTTTCGAACATTATATAAGGCAGTAAGATCACTAGATATAGAAAAATTTTACAGACATTTCAAGAATAACTGTAAAACAACCAAATGTTCACTGACAGAAAATGGATTAACCAAATGTGGCATATTTACATAATGAAATACTAATGAGCATAAAGTGTTAATACATAAATCACGGATGTAATCTCATATAAATTAAGAGTCAAAAGAATATGTATATATGATCCCATTTACATGAAGTTCCAGAACAGGCAAACTAATGAGACAAAAATCAGACTGTGATTGATTTCTGGGAATTGTGACATAAGTACTAACTTGCCAGGGTAAAAGAAATGTTCTAACTCTCAACTGAGGTATAGACAAATGAGTATGTGTTCCAAAATTCACTGAAATGAACACAAGATCATTGCCCATCACTATAATTTGTACCTCTATTTTTTTTAAAAAAGGTAATGATTTTTATGAAAGCCCAAAATGTGATGTAATATCAACACACAAAGATAAGGCAAGCTCTAAGTATTCAATCAAGACATTCTAATCTTATAGTTTATATTACTTGTTTCATCAAATAGTTGGGAAAAGTTAATTAGCAAGCAAAGAACTGAGGTGATGATTAACAACCATAGCAACAGCTCTCATTTGAATGTTTGTACATGTTAGGCATTACGGTGTATATACTTAAATCTAATTCAGATCTCAAACACCTTATATGATAAGAAATAATTATCACTATCATTTTAATTTTAAAAACTAGTAAGTAATCTATGCAAATTTATAAAGCTAAGGAAAGTATGAGAATAGTCTCCCTGGCTATAAAATTTGGCTTCTTTAAACTATATATAGCAGGATAATTAAAATATGAATTTAACTACTTCAAAGTTACAAAAGTATGTGAATATACAAATTGACCAAAGTGTAAGTGGAAAGTGTTTAAAAGTTAACTTCTGGCCCTGACCAGTTTGGCTCAGTGGATAGGGCATCAGCCTGCGGACTGAAGGGTCCCGGGTTCGATTCCGGTCAAGGGCATGTACCTTGGTTGCGGACACATCCCCAGTAGGGGGTGTGCAGGAGGCAGCTGATCGATGTTTCTCTCTCACCGATGTTTCTGACTCTCTATCCCTCTCCCTTCCTCTCTGTAAAAATCAATAAAATGCATTAAAAAAAAAAAAGTTAACTTCTGTAAAATGCAATAAAAACATTTAAGAGTTTAGATAGATGACTTTCATTTTGTTGAAAATCTGTGACTAACCACAAGAAATTTCAAATGACTGGTAAGACATTAGTCATGTACGAAAATGAACCTGACCTGCTGGATGCATACTGTAAGTGCTATTTTCTATTTCTTCCCGGTCATCCTGCAGTGACTCCTCATGAAAAGAAGTCTCTTCACTGCTTCCTTCCAGCCCATTTCGCAAGGCAGCACGCATATTCAATGCAACAATGGTATCATCCACACTGCTGCTATTATTGTGTTTATTTCCAGCATTCTCTGGGGTTTGAGGAATGGGCTTTGCAATAGGATTCGCATAAAAACGTGACATAAGAGAATCATCATGTCCATCTTGCTGATGATTCTCATCAGGTTTGCTCAGGAAACTGAATCTGAAAAGGGAAAGTAAAAACAGTATCTCAACCCCTTGTAGTAGTAATAGCAATAGTAACAGCTACCCTTACTGAGCCTTTACTAGGTGTCTGACACTATACTAGGTAATTCCACATATTAAAAATTCACTTAATACTTACTGTAATCTGGTAATACAGGTTACTATCATTCTCTCTAGTTTATAAAAAAAGACAACTAAGAGACAGAAAATAAAGTAACTTGCCCAAGGTCACAAACCTATAAATGCTACAGTTGGAATTTTAACCCAGGAAATCTGGCTGTATATTTTGTGCTTTTAACAGATCTATTTTCATGAATAAATGGCTCTGAGCAAATTTTTAGTTTAAAAAAAACAAGGTGCTCTACTATATGGGGTCAAATAACCAGCGGTGAGTTTCAAATTTTAAAAAATGAAAAAATTTTTAATTTTTAAATATAATCATCAAGATATTAGAAAATATTTAGTAAAAAGAATTCAAACTAAAATTTTATCCAAAGAGAAAAAAACAGGAGTAAAGATATATATAAATTTTTCATTGAGTCATTTTGAAATAGTAATAGCAAATAATCTAAATGTCCTCTAACAGACAACTGATTAAATTATATAGTTATTAAAAAAGGAGATATATTCATATCAATATAAAATGCCCTTTATAATAAATTAAATGGAAATAGGAAATCCAATATATATCATTCATGTATAACCTCTATGTTTATCTGTAAGATTATATTTATAAACTGATTTCTAAACTGTAAGAACATATACCAAACTATTAACAATTAGTGCACATACTTCCACTTCTTTCTTTACACATTTTACATATTTCTATAAGTTATTTTTCTTTTATTTGGTTACAATGACTATCATTCCAGTACTTTTCATAAACAAAATAGTCCTTATTTTAGGAAAGGTAAATGTCAAATGTATGTTAACCTTGTACAAAATGATATACATGGTTATCAAAATAATTTTACAGAATTTAATCAGAAGAGCTCCAATTTTTAAGATCTAAAGAATTAAAAAAGCAAAAACATGATTTAATTTTTAGGTGCTCTTCTGCTATAATACTTATAAACAACATTCACCAAGCTTCATAAGTTTTCACAGAATGAATACATTTTAAGCTTAGAATCTTTTCAAAATGGGAATAGGGCCCTGGTTAATTTGGATGGACTGAAGGGTCCCAGCTTCGGTTCCCGGCCAAGGGCGCACAGCCAAGTTGTGGGGTCGATCCCCAGTAGGGGGAATGCAGGAGGCAGCCGATCAATGATTCTATCTCATCACTGAAATTTCTGTCTCTCTCTCTCTCCCCCTTCCTCTCTGAAGTTAAAAAATATATTTAAAAAAAAAAGGGGGGGGGGGGAGAATAGGGAGCTCTACCATAAACAACCCAAACCAGAATTCAGTTTACCTCTCTCCATTTTCTGGATAATCAGATGGTGAAGCTAGATCTTCTGAATCATGATTAACAGGAGAGAAGAGATTGCTATTGTTAAGGTTTTTCAAAACCAACTTCTTGATGCTTTTCCTATAAACAGAGACCAAAAGGTGAAAAAGGTAAAAATCTCAGGCACACATAGTTCCGTAACAGACATTATCTTAAAAACTGGAGTTGAAAGAGGCACTCATATTCAATTCTTATATATTTAAAAACTAGAAGCCAGGTACATGAAATTCATGCACTGGATGGGGGGAAGGGAGGAGAGAATGTCCCTCTGCCCAGCTTGCACCCTCTCCAATCTGGGACCCCTCGGACATACCTCTCACAATCTGGGACTGCTGGCTCCCAACCGCTTGCCTGCTGGCCTGCCTGATTGCCCCTAACCACTTCTGCCTGCCAGTCTGATCACCCTCTAACCACTCCCCTGCCAGCCTGATCGATGTCTAACTGCTCTCTGCTGGCCTGATTGCCCCCAACTGCCTTCCCCTGCTGGCCCGGTTGCCTCCAACTGCCCTCCTCTGTGGGCCATCTTTGAGGGCAGGGCAGTCAATTAGTATATTCCCGCTTTATTAGATAGGATGACCTAACAAGTTCATTAAACTCACCAACTTTTCCTATAAATACATGACCAAAACATAAGGTCCAAAATATATTCCACTCTGGTATCTGGAAGAATAAACCTAACCACATTCAAAATAAAGTGGCAATTCCGCTGGAAAATATTTTTTCATGATTCTCTGAACCACTGAGAGCTTACTTTATCCAAACCCTCAGTCAACTCATCACACTATGTATTATATTTCAATTATTTCTCTACACGTCTTTTCTCTTTTTAAACATTTTCCTTATTTTCTTTTGGCAGTAAGGATGTATGACTATCTCTTCCCATAGAACTCGGCATGCTGCCCTGAAAATGTAGGTAGATACTTCTTGACTAAATGAGAAAGATTTTAAATATATATTTTATTGATTTTTTACAGAGAGGAAGGGAGAGTTACAGACTTAGAAACATTGATGAGAGAGAAACATCGATCAGCTGCCTTCTGCACACCCCCTACTGGGGTTGCGCCTGCAACAAAGGTACATGCCCTTGACCAGAACTGAATCTGGGACCCTTGAGTCCGTAGGCCGATGCTCTATCCACTGAGCCAAACTGGTTAGGGCAATGAGAAAGATTTAAAAAATAAGATGACAAGAGCCAGGCCAGTGTGGCTCAGTGGTTGAATTGACCCATGCACTAAGAGGTCACTGGTTTGATTCAGTTAGGTCACATGCCCGGGTTGTGGGCTTGATTCCTGGTGGGGGCTGTGTAGGAGGCACACACTCCATGTTTCTCTCATCAATGCTCCCCTCTCTCAAAAAAAAAAAAAAAAAAAAAAAAAGATGATGCTTGGCTGGCATGGCTCCATGTTTGAGCATTGACCTGTGAACCAGAAAGTCTCAGTTCAATTCCTGGTCAGGGCACATACCTGGGTTGCGGGCTCGATCCCTAGTAGGGGGAATGCAGGAGGCAGCCAATCCACAATTCTCTCTCATTATTGATGTTTCCATCTCTTTCTCCCTCTCCTACCTTCTCTGAAATCAATAAAAAATATATTTTTTAAAAAATGACAAAAAAAACCCCTGATATCCAAAGATGCAAATGGCCCTAGCCAGTTTGGCCTGTGAACCGAAGGGTCCCGGGTTTGATTCCGGTCAAGGGCACATACTTTGGTTGCAGAATCCTTCCCAGCCTGGGCCCTGGTCAGGACGCATACAGAAGGCAACCAATCGATGTATTTCTTTAACATCAATATTTCTCTCTGTCTTTACCTCTTCTCCCACTCTCTCTAAGAAATCAGTGGAAAAATATCCTTGGATGAGGATTAAAAAAAAAAAAAAAGGATTCAAAGATGCAAATGATCACAAATACCTAAAAAATTCAAGTTTGTATATAGCAGGTTTACTTAAGGACAAGAACCTCCAGAGTATACAAGCTTCAAGTAGAAAAACCAATAGAAGAGATCTTAACACTCACTTAAACTCACGGAATTAACTAATGTGCTTCATTCCTTTAAAAAACTAACTAACAAAAACACTAAACAACTATAGGTAGCAGACCACTCTTACATGACAGCCAACAAGTTATAAAAAAATTACTGAACTAGCCAACTTGGGGGACAGTGGCACAGGGAGGTGTCTGGTTCTTAGGGTTGTTTTTCTCCTGGGGACTTTTCTTGACTCCAAGGGGAAGGCTAAGGGGCTGACAGGTCATTTTAAAGTCTTATGGGATTACTGAGACAGAAACTGGAGTCCAGTGCTACCAAAAGTGTGGACGTATCAGAGAATGACACTCATTCTGTGTTGGGACTTGGAAAGTATCTTACCCCTATAGTTAAAAGAAAACTAAAAGAGCCCTGGCCAGGTAGCTCAGTTGGTTAAAGTGCCATCCTGTTAAGCCACGGTTGCTGGTGAAGACACATACAAAGGTCAACCAATGAATGTTAAATAAGTGGAACAACAAATCAATGTCTTTCTCAAAGCAATTCTTAAAAACCTAAAAGTAAATAGATCATGAGCCTGGTCACAAGTTCAGCTTTGACTCATTTCAATAAGCAACTTTCATTAAAAAAAAAAAAAAAAAAATCTTTTCTGAAGGTCAATATCATCATACTTGAACTCCAATTATTGCCACACAGTTTTAAAAATATAAGTGACATAGAATAATTTTTTTAGAAGATTATTAAATCTGGCCCCTGTGGCTCAGGTGATTAGAGGACTGGTCCACACAAAGGGCCATACATTTGATTCCAGGTCAAAGGCACATACCAGGTTCAATCCCTGCTCAGGTTGGGGTGCGTGGGAAGGCAACCCATCAACGTTTCTCTCTCACATCAATGTTTTTCTCTTTCTTTCCTTTCCACTTTCTCTAAAAATCAATGGAAAAAATATCCTCAGATGAGGATTAACAAAAAAGACCCAAAACAAGCCCCGGCTGGTATGGCTCAGTTGACAGAATCCTACAGAAAGAAAATTATCAAACATTATCAGGGTTCTTGGAAAAGAATAGAAGCCAACTTGAAAGGGCACCTGCCCACCAAAGACGGGGCAATTTGATCATTAAAAACAGTAACTGCCATGGACTGGAACATAGTCACAGAGGAGGAAAGAGAAGAGGAATTGATAAAACATTTCACGCGAAAAAAATACAACTAGAAGACAAAGAACATAAAATAGTGTCAGGCAAAAGTAAAGAGGATTAGCATCAGAAATATGAAGTCAGACAGGTACAGAGAACAGACACAAGAAGTCAAAGAACAGAAGTATGTAGTAAACCCTAAAGAAACTGGTGAAAGTACCCTGAGAAATGGTTGGACTGGTGAATTCAATCAAGCTCTTGTCAACAACTGGTGTCAAAACATTTGCTAAGTGCTGGGGACATAAGCATGAATAATATGCAGTCTCTGCCTTCAAAATAAGCCAATGCTACTTTTAAGAAATGTATAAAAATTGAATTTTCCATCTTTTCTGAAGCAGCAGCCCACCATATTTTTAAGCAAAGAAAGGAGTGGTAATTTTTAAACTTATCATGCATAGATAAAGAACTGCAAGAGATCAATTCCCACTTTTGCTCCAAAAAAAAAAAAAAAAAAAAAAAAAAAGAAAAAAAAAAAAAGGAAACCTTTTTCTTTCTCGTTAGAAAAGTACTTGCTGCTTTAAAAGGCTTTGTCTGTGTTTAACTGTAATCTCAAAAATAAACAACCCAGAAATAAAATGCCCTGAAGTTACAGTTTCATATGCTAACTATTGTTAAGAGTTC
This sequence comes from Murina feae, assembly GCA_004026665.1. Lineage (NCBI taxonomy): Eukaryota > Metazoa > Chordata > Mammalia > Chiroptera > Vespertilionidae > Murina > Murina feae. The sequence goes on along the minus strand of PVJC01015758.1, from coordinate 8,436 downwards.
AGTATGTTTTTTTCTTTAGGGTTTTTCCATGCATATATCAATCTGCAGCGCATACTTGCTCTAATATATAATTTAAGTGTAATTTTCTATGTTTACCAACAACTCTTCTATATACTTTCATGTATGTTTTTCTGTGTGATTATTTTACTATTGGTTCAATAGCTCTATGTATGGGAATCAAAATTATATATATATTCTTCTTAATCAGTTTGGCTAATTTGTATTGTAAGAAAAAAAATGTCTTCTGCTTAAAATGAAATTATGTAAGCACTAACATCTCAAAAATAAAACAGAAATCATGTATATGTAAAACTAAGAGCATATTATTTAAAATATTTTAATGTTAACTATGCTATTTTTGAAAAGTGGTCAGGACATTTTTATCCTGTAATGTTCTATAATTTCCAAATAAAAAATCCTACCTAATAAAGAGATGATATGCAAATTGAGCATTACTCCACACACAAGATGGCAGCCCCCATGTGGTCACAATGGCCTGCAGGGGAAATCAGTTGGGGGGGACCCAAGTTGGCAGAGGAGGGCAGTTATGGGTGACCGGGCTGGCAGGGGAGGGCAGTTGGGGGGGAACCAGGCCTGCAGGGGAGGGCAGTTAGGGGCAATCAGGCTGGCAGGGGAGCAGTTAGGCATCGATCAGGCTGGCAGGGGAATGGTTAGGGGGTGATCAGGCTGGCAGGCAGAAGCAGTCAGGGGTAATCAGACAGGTAGGAGAACTGTTGGGAGCCAGCAGTCCTGGATTGTGAGAGGGATCCCAGACTGGAGAAGATGCAGGCTGGACTGAAGGACCCATTCCACCCCACCTCCCGTGCACAAATTTCGTGCACTGGGCCTCTAGTAACTGTATAATAATCCAATTAATAAATAATAAGAACTGTTTCACATACAACTGTAAACCCATTTTTGTCCCATGCTATATTTTACATTTAATTTATGTTTACAAAAATAAACTCACTTGGGCATGAATGCTCCATTGGCTAAGGATGGTTCATCATCATCCAGTCCATCAAAGAGCTGTGACTTGGCTGTGCCTGTTGTTTGTAAAGCCTTTGGTCGGACTCTGGTGGCAGGGCGAGGTGTCAGTTTATAATGAGTGGGTGTAGTGAGAGCCTTTTGGGCTGCTGGATTTGTTGGTTTCAATCTCTGAAAAACAAAAGCATCAAGGAAAGAAAGTTCTAGATTAACATGTTAAGTGCCCAGCCTGTTTTGTCTTCTGGATGGAAAGTACAGTGTCAGTCACCAGTTACTGACTGGGCACTTAACGTGTTCATTGAAATGTATGATTTTGGCCTTAAAAATCAGATCAGAATAGAAACTTCATCTCTGCCATTAACCTGCTAGATACCTCTTGAAATCTTGGCTTCAAAAACAAGAATTCTAGGTAAGTCTTATATACTCCAAGATAGACAAGAACCAATGCTCAAAACATAGCTACAGTATGATTTAACGAGGAAAATTATCCACTTGCAAATGGTCTTTTACATGGGGACCTTAATGTCACTTTAAAAAACTACTTACACAAATAGTTTGTACTTTCATAACTGAAGCTTGTCTTCATTATGCCCTATCCCTTGGCTAAAATTTTGTTGGATCTAAATGTAAGCTTGAATGATACATCATGTTGGCTACTTTAGTGGTAGCTATCCTAAATCAACCTAAATTTCAATAGTTCCTCACCCAAGGATATGGTTTTATTAAATTTATTTGACACAGACATTAATTGGTTTCCTCCCATACTCCCCCAAACACTGGAAATTAAACCCACAATCTGGGTATGTGCCCTAACCAGAAATTACACCTGACAACTTTTGGTGTATGAATGACACTCCAACCAACTAGGCCACACTGGCCAGGACCAGCAGTTTATCCCAAACAAAACAAAGATGGTAATATTTAATATATTTCTCTTAATAAAATGTAATATAAAAAAGAGAATTTTTAAATAAAACCAAAAATTATATGCTTTAAAGACATAGCTATGAATTAATGTTCAACTTCTATGCAATCCAAATCACTCTTAAAAAACAGATATTAGCTTGTATTTATCCATCATTTCACAAACATTGATAATACTATGAATCAAACACTAATTACTGAGCATAAAAATAAAATAACTTTCCATGATTTTTGAGGAAATTACAAGTTAGTGGAAGAGACATTACAACTAAATTAAGTCTCCACAGTTGATTTTGATGGCACCTTTACTATGTTTCTATAGTATCTTCAGGATGTTATATATTTGTTTTCTTTAACAGTCAACACTGGATACAGTATACACCAACTGAAACAATGTCTAACATATAAAACATGTCACAATTTCTGTTTCTCTTCACAATGCAGACTGTTACACTTCAGTAACACTATACCTTCGAGATTATTGTGATAATTTACAATTCTGTGCCTTTTCTTGGAATGTCTTGACCTACATCTACCAACTTCTACAACATATACAGAAAGAGTTAAATGTTACCACTTCTGAAAAGCATTACAAAACTCACTCAAGAATCTATGCTCTGAAAAGGAGGGGACTGACAATTCTCAGGGGGAAAGGGGTGTTGGGGGTGCCGGGAGAGACTGGACCAAAATCGTACACCTATGGATGAGGACAGTGGGTGGAATGGGAACTGGGAGGAAGGGAGCTATGGGGGGAAAAGAGGAACAACTGCAATAATCTGAACAATAAAGATTTTTAAAAAACCAAAAACCACAAAAAAAGGAGAAAAGAATCTATGCTCTGCTATATTTTAATTTTTATTAAGATAAAAAAGTAACATAACATAGAGAAGTCACCATTTTAACGCAATTAGGTGGTTTTATAAGTGCTCCCTAACTCCAGAACATTTCCCTCACTTCACAAAGAAACTCCATACCTCCCAATTCTTCTCCTTATCCCATAGCAAGCAAGAATTTGCTTTCTGTCTCTATAAATTTGCCTATTCTAGACATTTTACATAAATGGAATCATTAGGCCTTTTGTGTGGCATTGCATCTTTCACCTAGCATGTTTTCAAGGTTCACTCATATTATAGTACTTACAGTATCAGTACTTTATTCCTTTTTATGACTGAATGATATTCCACTAGATAGTTATACAACATTTTGTTTTTCCATTCATTAGCTGATGGGCTTTTCTATTATTACATAGACTACTATATTGAACTATAGTAAATTTAAACACAGATCTGATTTTCCTATAACAAGTTCTCAGATAACAAATTCTGAGAAAATAAGTTCTTGTTTATTTTCATTTTGTATCCTCAAAAGGAAAGGGACTACTAGCACATATATAGACATCTAAATTATGACTGCATGAAAAAAAAAAAAAAATCATGACTGCATGAATATCATGTAATTTTCATTTAATCATGACTTACATTTATACAGCACCTTAATAAGCACTTCAAATTCATATTTTGCTTCTAATTATATCTAGTTTCAGAGCTAATTTAAGTACAAGCACAAGCTGAAGGATAAATGATTAAATAATTGTTATATACTGAACAACTTACTATAAACCATGTGCATCATTTTATTAAATTCTCAACACTGAACAGAATTACTATTCCCATTTTATAGATGAAAAAACAGATTCAGAGAGGCAAAAAGACATAGCCAATGTTTCACATACTCTAAGTGGTAAAATAAGTATTAAACAGACCAAAGACTATGCACCCCTATGTTCACTGCAGTGCTATTCCCAATAGCCAAGATTTGGAAGCAGTCCAAGTGCCCATCAGTAGATGAGTGGATAAAAAAGCTGTGGTACATTTATACAATACCACTTAGCCATTAAAAAAACACCTAAAAACCTTATCTTTTGTGACAGCATGGATGAAACTGGAGAATATTATGCTAAGTGAAATAAGCCAGTCAGAGAAAGACAAATACCATATGATCTTACACATGTGGAATCTAATGAACAAAATAAACAAATAAAATAGAAACAGACTCATAGACACAGAAAACAGACTGACAGCTGTGAAAGGGGAAGGGGTTGAGGGGCTGAGTGAACAGGTAAAGCGATTAACTAAGAAACAATAACAACTACTCATCAACACAGGCAATGATACTGTGATTGCCAGAGGATAAGGGGAGTGGGGGGAGTAGAAGAGGGAAAAGGAAGTATAGTCATGATGGAAGGAGATCTGACTTTGGGGGGGTGAATACACAATACAATAAATTGATTCTGTATTGCAGAACTGCACACCCAAAACCTATATAAATTTTATTAACCAATTATGACCCCAATACATTCAATAAAAACCACCAACAAAAAAAAGACCAGGCTATAATTTTGTCTTTGTTTTTTTGATCCTCACTCGAGAATATTTTTTCCATTGATTTCTGGAGAATGGGAGTGAGGGGGGAGGGAGAGAGACAGAGACAGAGACAGAGACAGACAGACAGACAGACAGACATCGGTTGCCTCTAGCACGAACTTTGACCAGGAAATCACATCCATGACGCTTCGGTTCTAACCACTGATTAAACCATCCAGGGCTAAAGACTATGCTTTTAATCACACACCAGTGAGCAAAAGATAATGCCTTTGCCACTAGAGCACAAAAAATTAAGACAAAACTTATGTAGAAATCGGGAGAAAAGATTTTGATCTGACACTTATGAGCATTATGATTTTAGAAAAATTAACCTCTGGGAGCTGAGCCTTAGTTTGCTCAACTATAAAATACCTGCCTTAGTTCAGGGCTGTTAAAACATCACAGCCCTTACTTCCATTCCACCACTCATTTCACTGTCTTGCAACCAAAATAATTTATCTCTTGACCTAGTAAAAAGTGTAAGTAAATGTGCCTTAAAAATTACATCCAACTTTGCACAGGCTTTATACATAAGAAATGACATTCTGCATATTTAGTTTATCCTCTCTGAGAATAAATTCTACAGACACACCCTTAAATTTACCTCTTCTTTCTTCTTAGGGTCAGACATGGGATTCCTGAAGAGAGGGGAGTCTCCAAAAGGTGAGTATGTTAGACTGTTGATGTGCTGTTGGAGAACAGCCTGCTGGGCAGCGGAGGCATTTGGATCTGTCAACGCTTTTTTTTTTTTTTTCCAAAAAGAAAAGAAAAGCAACATGTCAGTCCAAAGATCCAGGGCATTTTTAGCATAAGAACTCAAAACTCTTTTTTTAAGACTTGGTCTTCAAAATTCAGATTGAATTTTGGTCTTCAGATTCACTCAATGCTATTATTGGTGGTTAGCAGGGGAGCAAACTGTGAAAAAAATCAATCATCAAATAAACATGTGGGTCAAAAATATAAAGAGGCATTTTATAAAAGACAACATCTATAAAACTTTTCATAGGTGTTCACTGCTACTAACAATCAAAGAAATGTAACTTAGAATAACCTTGAAGAAATATTTTTATACCTACCTCATTATCTATCAGCGGCACAGTTATATAAAAAGAGTTAGTCTTTGACATTAAAAATGTTAAAATTGGTTTAGTCTGTCCAAAAGAAACAGTATGACAGTATATATAGCAAGTACTACTTTTACATTTTTCATCCTAATAATTTCAAACGTGAAAATTTAACACAAGGATTTAATTAACCAAGAAACAAAATAAAGGAAAATGCAAATGTTCACCGAACATTATTTAATAGCCAAGACTTGGAAACAATCTATGTCCCACATTAGGTTAATAGTTATTAAAGTCATGATACATCAACATGATGGGTTAAGTTGTTACTTTAAAAAATAACATAATAAGGACAAGTGTTTCATAGTGAAAGTAAGTATCTTTGATTTAATTTAATAAGTAAAAATTCCAGAATTAAAAATATTATGTATTCTAAGAATAAAGGAGGAGGAGGTAGCATACAAAAAATAAAATGGCTGTTAAGGTGTCCTTACAGGCTTATTATTTCCATTTAATACTCATATTACATTGAAGTAAAAATTGAAAGGAAAAAAAGGTCACCCAATTAATCTAATTTTCTTTCAAAGTATAAGAACAAACATGTCATCACTCACAGAAAATTTAGGGAACAGACAAGGAACACTGATCTACAATTATACACAGTAAAAAAACAAAATACAAAAAGTCCCATACTGTCTGCATTGTACCTTGATTGATGAAGAAATCGCTTTGCAACATAAATATTTCCAAAAAGACTGATAAAAAATTTAAGTCTCACTTAAGTCATTTTAGAGGTATACTTTTCTCCTTTATAAGTGTTAAAAATAAGGTCTAAGTTAAAATATAATAAGACACATTAAAGAAGTGTCATAAACAAAACATTCTGAAATTTTTAATAGGGAGAAAAAAACACACAACAGCAGCAGCAATACAAGAAGCTCAGAACAGATAGTTAAAACTAAGTTTATGACAAATTTAGTCAAATAAAGCTTCCTTAAAATAAAATGTATTCATTATATACTAAAGCACTATAGGCTGGCATTTAAAGAGTGCAAATTTGCTCAGGATTGTAAACCCAAAGGAGATGTCAATTTAAAGAACATATAGTACATCATCTATATTCAGAAAGTTCTTAAACCCATTTTAAGACTACAGGTAAGAAAAAAAACTATAGAAAAGTATATTTTGGTACACAGTGCCACACAATCTCAGCTTAGTGTTATTCTGTGGACTATTCAAGGAGACAAAAGAAAGCTTTAATATTTTTTAAGGACTGTAATATTCACTGGTTTGTTACTTCAGAGCCAATTACTCATTAAAAAAAGTTGACTTGCACCAGCTGATCCCATCATTTTACTCAAAATAAAAACTTCCTTAAACAAATTCATACATAATTAGAAAAATGTGTGAGAATGTTTATATTTTTTGTGTTTAAATATGAACATTTCTCTATTAACTGTACTAATTAAATATACGAAGAGCCACCACATTAGCAAAAATAAGAGAATAAGGAAGCATAAGCACTAGTTAAGCTATGTTCTTGGTATTATATTCAATTCTGACTATAATCATTTGAAAACATATCAAAAAACTACATCATGACCAAATAATTAAAGGGATAGGAAAAAGTTTAAAAAGTCTTGTGAGAAAAGAATCGATAATAATATAAGTGTAATATGCTAATTAGACCAGGTGTCCTTCCAGACCAAGCCAAGGCTGCAGGGGTAAAGGCAGAGGTGGGGGCGGAGGCACAGGCAGCCACTGCTGCTTGGGGCAGCTGAGCCCCTTGCATGAATTTCATGCATCTGGCCTCTAGTAAACTGATAATACTTTATCTGGAAGACAAAAGTTCTGCAAAGAAACTGTAGCAGACTGATTTTGCTTAGCTACAGGAGGTAATAAAAGTACATCCCTGGGTAGAAATACTATTGAAGGCAGGTTTTGGTTCCTAAACAATCTGAACAAAACAATGGACTAAACTGACTTGTAAGAAAGGCACCTTAACCGAGGTTTTTAAGATAAGTAAGTGACTCCCCCACGGTAAGGGTAGGAACTCACATAAACTCTAAAGCACTTCCCAACTCAGATTTTATGATGCAGAGATGTGCATTCTAGAAGTCAAGACAATTACTTTTAAATGGGCAGTAACATTAACATATGCAATTCTAATATTAAATTTGTGGTAGACATTTTTTAATTGCCTTTAAAAAAAGATGGAATATTGGGAACAGTGTAATATTTGCCAGAGGGGAGGGAGGTTAGGGGTCCGGGTGAAGAAGGTCAAAGGATTGAGTAGTTTACAAAAACAGTCATGGGACTATAAAATACAGTATAAGGAATATAGTCTGTAATATTGAATAACTAGGATGCCAGGAAATTTCTAGAACTATCAGTGTGTTGGGGTCAAGGAACACTATGTAAAGAAATATGATTGTTTAACCACTATGGTGTACACCTGAAACTAATACAAAATAATATTGAATGTAAACTGTAATCAGAAAAAAACATTAATTTAAAAGATAGGATTATTAAAAACCATTCAGAAAGCTATCCAAGTAAAAATGGCAGGTTATGATATTTATGCTACCACCTTCTACTGAAAATAATAAAAATAAGGAAAATAAAAATATAATTTTTAAAGATAAAGCTCATTTGAATGTTCACACAGACATCAATTAGAATTCTAATTTATCCCTGCTCCTTCCAAAGACCTAAATAAAACCTATATATCTACATAATCCATAATCACTAAGAATTAAGAAAGTAGTAAATGATGAGATGAGAAATATAATATATACAAAAGAACACCATCCTCCACTTTATGCCTGAATGCTGAACAGATAGGCCAAAATATCAGCGTGTGTGCCTCTGATGAAACCAAGCTAACACATGAGCAGATGAGAAAATGTAATACATACAAAACAACTACATCCTCCGCCTTCTAATTCCTGAGGATCAACAGACAGAATAAAATATTAAAGCGTGTGCCTCTGATGAAACTAAGTTAACACATGGAAAGAACAAGAGCAACCAGTTTG